>JAODAL010012704.1:0-94318 GCA_025379985.1 Phyllomedusa bahiana
CTCGCTCCCTATACACCCCCAAAGCCTGCCTATACCCCCCCAAGCCTGCCTATTACAACCTCCTAAAGCCTGCCTGTTACCCCCTAAGCCTGCCTTTTAGACCCCCCCAGCTTGCCTTTAGACCTAGATAGCCCACCCGCCGCCTAGATAGCCCCCTAAAGGCTGCCTGCTGAATAGCCTATAGCTACCGTGAAGCCTGTCTGCCTATATAGCCCCTATAGCCCCCTAAAGCTTGCCTACCTATATAGCCCCCGAAGCCTGCCTGTCTACTTATGTGGGGCCCCTTTAGCTACCTAATCCCTACCTATATGGCCCCTATAGCCCACCTAACCCCTGTCTACCTGTTATGGCTCCCTATAGCTACTAAACCCTGCCTGCCTATATGGACCCATATAGCGCAGGCGGTTTGGCAGGTGCTGGAAAAAGTCAGGATTCTAAGATATTTGTGTCTAAATCTCCAGGAACAAGTGGTCGGGAGATGTCATGATGGCGGACTGGACCGGATGCAGAACAAAGGGGAAAGTCAACGACTCGTCAGAGAAACGTCACCTGTGAGTCACAAGATGTAACTACACTGTAATCACTTACACTCACCGGCCACTTTATTAGGTACACCTGTCCAACTGCTCGTTAACACTTAATTTCTAATCAGCCAATCACATGGCGGCAACTAAGTGCATTTAGGCATGGTCAAGACAATCTCCTGCAGTTCAAACCGAGCATCAGTATGGGGAAGAAAGGTGATTTGAACGTGGCATGGTTGTTGGTGCCAGAAGGGCTGGTCTGAGTATTTCAGAAACTGCTGATCTCCTGGGATTTTCACGCACAACCATCTCTAGGGTTTACAGAGAATGGTCCGAAAAAGAAAAAACATCCAGTGAGCGGCAGTCCTGTGGGCGGAAATGCCTTGTTGATGCCAGAGGTCAAAGGAGAATGGGCAGACTGGTTCGAGCTGATAGAAAGGCAACAGTGACTCAAATAGCCACCCGTTACAACCAAGGTAGGCAGAAGAGCATCTCTGAAAGCACAGTACGGCGAACTTTGAGGCAGATGGGCTACAGCAGCAGAAGACCACACCGGGTGCCACTCCTTTCAGCTAGAACAGGAAACTGAGGCTCCAATTTGCCCAAGCTCATCGAAATTGGACAGTAGAAGATTGGAAAAACGTTGCCTGGTCTGATGAGTCTCGATTTCTGCTGCGACATTCGGATAGTAGGGTCAGAATTTGGCGTCAACAACATGAAAGCATGGATCCATCCTGCCTTGTATCAACGGTTCAGGCTGGTGGTGGTGGTGTCATGGTGTGGGGAACATTTTCTTGGCACTCTTTGGGCCCCTTGGTACCAATTGAGCATCGTTGCAACACGTTGTTGAATCTATGCCACGAAGAATTGAGGCAGTTCTGAAGGCAAAAGGGGGTCCAACCCGTTACTAGCATAGTGTACCTAATAAAGTGGCCGGTGAGTGTATATGTCTACAGAACCTGTGTACACTAGTGTCTACCACTGTATGGAGGTAATATACAGTCTGCAGAGCCTGTGTACACTGGTGTCTACCACTATATGGTCACTGTATGGTGGTTATATACAGTCTGCAGAGCCTGAGTACACTGGTGTCTACCACTATATGGTCACTGTATGGTGGTTATATACAGTCTGCGAGCCTGTGTACACTGGTGTCTACCACTATATGGTCACTGTATGGAGGTAATATACAGTCTGCAGAGCCTGTGTACACTAGTATATACCACTATATGGTCACTATATGGCGGTACTATTGGTCTTTGTGTACTGATCAGTAATAGTGTAGGGTTATTATTCAGTCACTATGTGGTGGTAATTTTTTGGTCATGTTCTGGCGGTATAATCAAGTCCATATGTAGTAGGGTTATTGGTAATATTGGTTTTGGTATAGTGGATTTGTTTGGTAGCAGTATGATGGTGATATGTAGAGTGAGGTATTTGCCCCTTGTATTATCTACATTACCTAACAACATGTCCTGGTACATGGTCGTGGTCAGGGAGGCGGGGGAGGGGGGGGGAGTAGGGGGCCCCAGCCAAAAGTTTGCTCTGGGGCCCTGGCTTCTCTAGTTACGCCCCGGTCTAAGTATACACACGACAGACACTCATTATACAAACACACTGTGTACATACACACACTGCATACAAAACATTATATACACACTTTATACAAACACACAGTGTATACATATACAGTATATTCACAATCATTATTTACATAGTATACTTATACATGCAGTATATACACAGTATACACATACACACAATATACACACTCACACAGTATATAGAAATACACACACCCATAGAGAGCGAGCGCTCCCTGCTCTGCAATAGAACTCCGGAAGGGGCCGCAAGCAGACTTGCAGCCCACTTCGGAGTCTCCGGCACAGGCAGTGTGTTATGTCATCACCTGATGACATCACACCACCTGTGCCAGAAGACAGAGCGTGGGGAGAGCCTCGGGGCGGCGGGGAATGGTAAGCACTTGTATGTTTTTTTTTTTTTAAAAAACAAGCCCTGCCTCTACCTGTCTATTTTAGGACATACACCTGAGAATAATTGACTGGGGGACATATACCTTGCTATACCTGACCAGGGGATATATAGCTGGCTATACCTGACTGGGGGGACATATACCTGGCAATACCTGCCTATGGGGACATATACCTGCCTATGGGGACATATACCTTGCCTATGGGGACATATACCTACCTATGGGGGACATTAAACTGCCTATGGGGGACATTAAACTCCCTATACCTACCTATGGGGAATAGTAAACTGCCTATACCTGCCTATACTAGCCTATGGGGGACATTAAACTGCCTATATAATTTTATCGGTATCCATTTTTATTTTTGAAATTTACCAGTAGCCGCTGCATTTTCCATCCTAGACTTATACTCAAGTCAATAAGTTTTCCCAGTTTTCTGTGGCAAAAGTTGATGCCTCGGCTTATACTCGGGTCGGCTTATAATCGAGTATATACGGTAAGTGTCAGTCAATATCAAATACAACCACATGCTTTATCATCCACACGAATGATTTCATGGAAAGGAATGAATATTAGAACATAAAACGTCACTTTTATTCCAAAAATATAAAATCCTTATTACAGTGACTCCGACGTGTTTTAGTATAACACCTTAATCGTAGTCCAGACTACAAAGGTTCCATGTATTTTATATTTTTGGAATAAGAGCAATGTTTTATGCTATAATATTCATTACTTTCCATGAAATCATTTGTTTCGATGCTGGAGCATATGGTGTGTATTTCGTTTTGGGTTTGTGGAGCTTCCAATCACTCCAAGCACCATATGTGGAAGGAATTTTGAAGGACACTTTTTGGAGGTGGGTGAGCTGACTTATACACTTTTTGCCATTAGGGAGTCAATATGTTATTTAAAACAGTGACCACAATTTTGCACCTCTAGCATCTGAGAGATCTCTCTATAGTCATAATATAGGTATAATTCGGTACATTTTTATTGAATAATACACTGTCCTGTCTGATGTGGAGCCTTTATAACAGAAGTGAAGCTTTGGATATTCTGCTCCTGCCAAATCCTCCCACTCTTGATAAATCTAAAGGTTAGGTGTTAAGTAACCAAGGCCCATTGCACAAGAACCATTGCATAATTCTAAACTTGGAGCAAGGAAAGACCTTGTAGTTGGAACATAGCAATGATCTAGCAAAAATCATACTTTGTAATGGATACTTTATATATTATCCTAGAGGATAGCATGCTGCACTCAGAGTAATTTCATGATGGTTGTCACATAGGAAACCATGACTCATTCATGGAGGCATCAAATATTGTTAATATAATATCTGTTTCTTAAAGGCCTTCAGAAAGTGAAAGACACACTAGATGACAGTCAATACTGGAGAAATTGTCTATCCGTCTGAATTGGATACTTTTCAGGGATTATAATTGTGACAATACAAGGTTTCATTCTTCTAAGTGAGACACAGGATGGAATTTATTCTTTAGACCTTCTGTATTATGCAGTAACAGAAGTGGAGGACCTTGAATGTTACACTGTCAATGAATATAATACAGCTCCTTATACTATATAGATGCTTATATGTCATCTATAGAGCACCAGATTACTCCCAGTGATTAAATATATAAGGGAACCATGTCGTTCCCGGGGTCAGGAGCTGGGATACAGGTTTTAGAGCTGGGAAATGGGAAGTAGGTTAAGGAAAATGGCAATGGCCACATGACTGGTGGCTCTCGGGAGTTAGATTGGGGCTTGCAAAAAGCCATATAAGAAGAGGAAGGAGTGTAACTGAAGGTCAAGGATTGGGATGGTGACATATAAGCAGGCTGGTGGAGAGGGTTGTAGGGCACAATGCAGGTTAGTAGTCCTACGTAAGGAGATTTGAGTAATTAAGATGATAGATTGCTAATCTACTGTGTGCTGCATGTTGTTTTTAATTAGAACAAAGTGTATCCCTGAAAGTACGGAGGTCTGGTTTGGGCACTAAAAGAGGCAAGTTTGTGTAGCATAGGTTTCCATCTGAACTTAGGTCACTCTGCCATTGTTGGATAGGATTTCATAATGTAATCAAAATGTGCACCAAGAACCTCAGATTTTTATTAATATAAGGTTTAGTAGCAATACATTTTGAAATTCATATATATTTATCGTTTGTTTATATCAGTGTGTGCAGAATACATCTGCAGTGTGTTTTGTGTGTGTTTGCATTGGTATTGCAGCCATGGCAGCATACATCTGTGCAATATGGTTTATATTATTTGAGGTGCTGATCATTTTTCTGTCTTTTTGGATTGTACTCTTGAGGGACAACCTGCCTCCATTTTGATTTTGGCTTACACAGTTTGATCTGCACACCTTGGGTCAAAGTCTAATCTTGAATTCATCTGAAAGACCTAAGAGTAAGACCCTTGTTCGTAGAAGATATTGGACTGTGACGGACTGGGTTTTGGGTGCATCAAGACTGCAATGGGATGCAGTAAAAGAGTCAACCACAGGAATATTATGTACATAGAAGTCATATGGTCTCGAGCTTTAGCA
The DNA here is from genome assembly GCA_025379985.1 of Phyllomedusa bahiana. Lineage (NCBI taxonomy): Eukaryota > Metazoa > Chordata > Amphibia > Anura > Hylidae > Phyllomedusa > Phyllomedusa bahiana. The sequence continues at coordinate 5,072 of JAODAL010012704.1, forward strand.
GCCATAGTGGGTTGATGAGACTCTGTATATACAAATCAAACTAGAACAGGTCCCTGGGTCACAGTAGGCAGGAAGGAGGGAGACGTATGCCCCTTTAAAGTGGTAAGTGATTACTTGCGACTGGGGGTAGGGGCTAGATCCAGGCCATTTCTTGGCATATGTAGTGCATTATTGCATTTTCAAATCATGATCAGTGCAGGCAGTGGAACTAAAGTGAGATTGAACTGTACACATCGAGAATTGAGCAAGCTGTGGAGGCAGGAATTTGAGTAGGATTAGAAATAATAAATGCAGATAGATGGAAGGGAATAGCAAGAATTTTTGGAACTTTGTTTGCTTTACAGATCCAAGAACTGTTTTAGTGATCAAAAATTTTGTCTACTGGTCTGCCAAGAAGTGACCCTTTGAATCACAGCTGGGGATTCTAAGACAGGCTGCCAAGTTGCATTGGAATAGCAGATGAGACTTTAGGTGGGCACAACCAAGTAGACTGTTGAATAAAGTAGCACATATGGGAAGATCTTAGATGTCTTAACTGGGCATGCTTGAGAAATAACTTCACAACAGGTAGTACTGACAGCAAGTATGAAGGCTGATCTTTTAGGTTGAAAGGCCAGGTAGACCAAAAAACGGGGTGGTCTTACGAGAGTTTCCTATGTGTTTCACAAAGTCTGCTCCTCATAGCCAGCTTCAGACTCCCACTTTTCAAAATGTAGTTGGTTTTACAGCTGTGATATTATATCAGCTCTGCTATTCTTAGCTGAGCCTCTTAGAGGGACATTGATGGAGGAGTTTAAACAGCAAGGCACAAAGTTACAGAGCTCTAAGGGGTTAACATTTGTCAGTAACAAGGATAAACAAGTTCCTGTGCTGTTGAAAAGCAGGGAGTGGCCTTACTATTCTTGACATGGCTGCTAGAGCAGAGAGAGGTGGGCAGAAGCCTAGAAAACTTTCTGGAAAGAAGCAGAAGATAAGAACTGCTCTAACTATGAGATGAAGCAAAATCAGAACAGCAATGTATTTGGTAAAAGTTTTTATGTACATTTGGCTATATGTTTAAAGCTAATCAATGCAATTTAATACCCCTTTACATGATTAAACAGAAGTTCTGGCATAATGCAGCATTTCACTTTACAGAGGGCAAGTCAGAAAGTTAACAGGGCTTTGGATATTTTGCAGAGAGACATAATAGCTTGGTGGTATACAAAAGAAGGAGGAGTTTAGTTACAATTGGAAATTGAGCTTGACATAACAATGTTATATAGGAGGCACTAAAAAAGTAGCTCTGACAGGTTGGTATATAGGTGGCATAAAGTAGAGCAGTGGGGAAGCCCTACTTTCCTAGAAGTGGGATTGTGACATTTGGCATGCTCATTTGTGGTGGTTCAATGGGCACTGGGTGAGCATACCACTGGCTTAACAGCAGCGTGGGTTGTCAGTAAGAGGTCACAAGCCATGTGTCAGGCCCCCATTTGGATGGGCCTGGGTGGTCACAAAGGTTAGTCCGAGTGATCACTGGCTACTTGAGGGTCAGTGTCATGGATGCCCCTGCGACCCTCGCCCCGGGTCGCAGGGGCATCCGTGCCCCGCTGCCGAGCGCCGCCGCGACCTGCACATCGGGTCGCGGGCGCGCTCGTCCCCCTGCTAGTTCCGGAGTTCACTTTCCTGGCCGCGCTACTGCTGTAGTCTCTGTCCCTCGGCTCGCGTGGTCCCGCTCTCTAGGGTGTGCATGCATCGGCAGTGTTAAATTTAAAGGCCCAGCACATCGGTAATTGGCTATTGCCAGTCGCTGCCCTATTTAAGCCTGCCTCTTCCTGGTTACCCCGCTGGATCTCTAGTGCCCATTGCCTATTGAGAAAGCGTTCTGAGAAGTCTTGTCTTGATTACTGTGTACCGTACCTTCTTGCCTACGTCCCTCGACCACGAACATCTGCCGCCTGTCCTGACCTTATTGCCTGTCCCTGACTACGGGCCTGCCTGTCGAATCTGTACCATGCCTACCCTTGGCCGCCACCGCGAGCAAGTCCCGCCAGTGGAAGTGACCTGGTAGACTCCCGCCGCAGCAAGTCCATCCCGCTTTGCGGCGGGCTCTGACGAAAACCGGGACCTACTTAGATTCCGCTCCCTGGCGTGCTTACACCATCGCTTGCGGTGGTCCAGCGGATCCACTACCTCTGTGCATTACAGTCAGTTATGTGCAAACGGACATGGCTGGCAGTAAACGTGGACAGCCTGGCACACGGATTTGGAAGGTATTGCTATCAGTCAGGCTCCCCAACCACATAATGCTTATGTTTAAAAATTCAGTAGCAAATGCAACACATTTTTCTGTTTTTACACTGTTTTCTGTTTATTGGAGCTGATGACTTGGTGTAACTTGTACTCACCGTGTTATTTAAGACCGCAAAAGCGCACATTAGTTTCCATCCATACACATTAGTCTGCATAGCTTTTGGCAAGTTGCCAAAATGGGTGTGCCACTAACAAACTATGGAGAAAGCCAATGCGACTACTATGGGGCCCATGAAAGGCGATTACCCCATCTCCCTTTACTGTGTGATCGAACACAAGACTCTCCTACTATACAATAACTGTAACATTAGTAACCCAGCAAACAAGCCAGAGGTGCATGGTATGAAGTTTGAGGAAGGAGCAAGCTCTGGTCTTACGTTGTGGTTGTAATGGCATAAAGTAACACTTGTTACGAGTCACTAAGGGGCCCCATTTTGGCGATTGATATGGGAACTCTCTCTGATTAATATATGATTAATATAATATAGGATTATGATTGACAATAAATCTCCAAGGAGCATAAGTAGAATGGTTGTTATTGCAAGGCAACCAGAGATATCTCTCTGACATTCAGAGACTGCTAGGCCTACAACTTACAGGGTTATCTAGAGTCTTAATATAATTGAAATTGATGATAAACTGTTTATTGCAGAACATATAGTGTCTGTGAATCTCTTTAGTAAGTTTTCTTTTAGCAGGCTGAAGGTTTTAATGACACACAAAGCACTCACCCTTTGCACACCCTTACAGAAAACTCCCTCCTGATATTAGGAATTTCATGTATGTTATTCATTGCCTAGGACAGACTGATGTTGCTCTAGTCCAAAAGCATAGCTTCCTGTCTCCACCCTTGAATGACTGTAATTTGCCTAGACCAATATGTACCATATTTTACTGTGTGGTCATCCAGTTATTCATAACATATTATGTTTGACACTGATCATCAAACTGTTATATTGTGTTTTTTGCTTTCACACTGTTTACATTATTCTGTGATTTTGTTTTTTGTAAATTGCTTGGAACGTTAGAATAGGGACTCGTAAAACAATAAGGACCCTTGACGTGGGTTATGAGCTGGCGCATTTTGGCTGAGATCAACTAATACCTCATTTTTAATATTTTTTCAGTATGCAATTTTGCCATGTCACCAGTCACCAGTCACCAGTGACTGTCTGTCCGCTGTCTCTGACATCATGTCCTCTCTCCATCTGAAACTAAACCACCTCACTAAGACTGAACTTCTTGTCTTTCCGCCATCTACTAACCAACCCCCCCCTGCTATTTCTGTTTCTGTATGTGGTACCACCATTTCTCCTAGGCAGCAGGCCCGCTGTCTAGGGGTTTTATTTGATTCTGATCTGACCTTCTCCCCATATATCCAATCCCTTGCCCGCTCCTGTCACCTGCACCTCAAGAATATCTCCAAAATCCGTCCATTTCTCACTGTGGAAACGACTCAAACTCTCATTACTGCTCTTATTCTTTCTTGTCTTGACTACTGCAACTCCTTGCTTATCGGTCTCCCTCTCTGCAAACTCTCCCCTCTCCAATCTGTCCAGAATGCAGCAGCCAGGCTTGTCTTTCTCTCCAGCCGCTATACTGATGCCTCTACCCTGTGTCAGTCACTGCACTGGTTGCCCATCCAGTACAGGATACAGTATAAACTCAGCACTCTCACCCATAAAGCTCTCCACAGCGCTGCTCCTCCCTAGTCTCTGTCTACCGCCCTACCCGTGCTCTCCGCTCTGCTGATGATATCAGACTACATTCCTCAATCATCCGAACCTCCCATGCCCGCCTACAAGATTTCACACGTGCGGCACCAATTCTCTGGAATATGCTACTGCGGGCGATCAGGCACATTCACAACCCTCACAGTTTTAAGAGGGCCCTGAAAATACATCTTCTCGGTCTGGCCCACCAAGATCCCTAACTGCTATCACACACATCTGTCACTCCCTGCACTTGGGCACTCACAGGCACTTATCTGTATATAGATGTACAGTCTGGGTGGCAGGTTCATCCATTTTTCATGTAAACCACCCTCTATTTATGAAACATGGCCGGACCATTGTAAACTTGGCACTTCTTACCGTATGTTTCACCCATACACCCTAATAGATTGTAAGCTCTCGCGAGCAGGGCCCTCACACCTTGTGTCTCATTTGTAAGTACTTTTAATGTGTAATGACTGTATGTTTACCCTTAAATTTGTAAAGTGCTGCGGAATATGTTGGCGCTATAGAAATAAAGATTATTATTATTATTATTATTATGTGATACTGGGGAGCTTGGGGTGTTAGTAATTTGTGTTGGGCACTTGCAATATGTTGGGCAACCCGCTCAGTCAAATAGTAGAGGTGTCATCAATTGGTTGTAAGCGAGCATGGTGCACCACATGTGACCATATAACTGGCATCTTATATAAGCCTTATCTACTGTATGTGTGATTGCAATACTAGTAATCATCCCCTTCATGGATAGTAGGTGTGTGAGTGGTTGTTTATCAGTATTTTTTCACTTCAGTAATCTCCCCTGTAGGGTATTGTAGCTTTTTTGCATACTGGTGTGTATTGGTTCTCATCCAATGTGCAGTGTACTAAACAATTGCCTCCCTCATGGGTAGATGTGTGAGCAATTGTTCACCAGTATTTTATTCCTTTGCAACATCTCCTATGTAGCACTGTTTTTTTTTTCTTGTTTAGACATTGTGCTATAAGAATGATGGTGTGCCTAAGTAAATAATGTCCACATTTTCTGTGATTTTTACTGAAAGAGTTTTTCTCACTTCAAAGATCATATCTGGAAAGATGGGGACAGTAAAAATAAGCACTTTTGTAATTGGTTTGCATTACCTAAATCGTTAAGTATAGCAGCTATGAGCTAATCTCTGTGTTCTACACATAAAACTGCAGCCCCGGTCGGGCCACGCCCCCTTTGCTGTGATTGACTGCCTGATATTAAGTTCAACCCCCTGTGCAGAACAGGCCCTTGTGCTGTGATTGGCTGCCTGCACTATTTGTGTTCACTCCCCTCTGAGCTTTGTCAAACTGAAAGTGAAACTGCTCCCCTCCCAGGAACAGCTCTGGGCAATGTTATATTCACTCCCCCCACACATATAACACACATATAATACATTCTTCTCCCCCCACACATATAACCGCACATGCCAACTCTCCCGATTTGGGTGGGGGCTTCCCGCTAATGGGGGGTCACCTCCCGCCCCCCTGCAGGCAGTGGGCGTTCTTTAAATGACCGCGGCGCCGGAGTAGCGCCAGGGCACTATCCGGCGCCGCTGGGCTATTCCTACAGGCGGGTGATTCTCACTGGCTCAGTCAGCAGCTGCACAGAGCATGTGCAGCTGCTCATACAGGGAGGAGGCAGGAGGGGTCGTTCCCCTCCTGCTTTTTCCCCTGTATGTACAGCGCCCGGTGTGCGCTTTACATACAGTTCATTATCGCAGGGGGCGTGACGCATGGATGTACTCACATCCCCTGCAACGCTGAGTCTCCACGGTCAGCAGCCTCTGCCGGCCCAGGAGATCTCGGGAGCTAGACATGCTGCAGGGAGCCTGGTGAGGTAAGTAGTTTTATTATTTTATTTTTATTAGCTATAGGGACACTACCTGGCTACAAGGGGCACTACCTGGCTGTAAGAGGCACTACCTGGCTATAAGGGGGCATCTACCTGACAGTAAGGGGCACTATCTGGCTGTAAGGGACACTACCTGGCTACAAGGGGGCACTACCTGATAGGGGGCACTACCTGGCTGTAAGGGCACGACCTGGCTACATGGGGACACTACCTAGCTGTAAGGGGCACTACCTGGCCTACAAGGAGGCATCTACCTGGCTGTAAGGGGCATCTGCCTGGCTACAAGGGGGCATCTACCTGGCTGTAAGGGGGCACTACCTGGCTACAAGGGGGCATCTACCTGGCTGTAAGGGGGCACTACCTGGCTACATGGAGGCATCTACCTGACTGTAAAGGGCACTACCTGGCTACAAGGAGGCATCTACCTGGCTGTAAGGGGCACTACCTGGCTATAAGGGGCACAACCTGGCTACAAGAGGGCATCTACCTGACTGTAAGGGGACAATACCTGGCTACAAGGGGACATAGACCTGTCTATAAGGGGCACTACCTGGCTATAAGGGGTACTACCTGGATAAAGGGGGCTACTACCTGGCTATAAGGGGTACTACCTGGATAAAGGGGGCTACTACCTGGCTATAAGGGGTACTACCTGGATAAAGGGGGCTATTACCTGGCTATAACACATTTTTATCTGAAGAAGCGCCTGATGGTGCGAAACGCGTTATAAGTGTGTGTTTTATATATGGAAAGGGTAACTCTTTTCATTTTTAATGGAATAAAAAACCTTTATTTAAAACCATATCCTCACTAATTACGAGGGTTTTTTTTCCTTCTGAAATTGAGCGCCAGGTCCATATTTTTCGTCCTCATCCTTGCTGTTTGTTCCCGCTGCCTGCTTGCGGCTCCGGAGAGAGTGACCTGTGGCTGCTATTCCGAGGCTCGGAGAGAGTGTTGTGCCTCTATAATAATACGCACAACAGCTCTAGGTGAGCACCTTTTCCATTTGTTGTTTTAATTGCTTTACTTCAGACCTACTTTCACCATAGAGCGCCACCTCTGTGTTTTCTTTCTGTTTTCCTAAATTCGTCAGAGCCATTATGCAGTTATGCCCCTTCAAATCTCCCGCTTTCCCACTTTCAAAAGTTGGCAAGTATGCATATAACACACATATAATACACTTTGCTCCCTCCACCCATATAACACACATATAATACACTGTGCTCCCCCACCCATATCACTATATTTACTATTTTGTCATAGGCAAACTTAAACTCTGTAAGTTCTCAATCTATAAAGCACTAAAACGTAACTTTTATTATGTATAACACTTACCCTGTATACACACTATTTAAAAACCTGAGTTCTAACCTTTCAATTTATCCCTTTCTAATTGTGAAGGAATAACTCCTTTTCTATTATCAAGTCTGGTGGAACACCACCTATTAACAGGGGAACCTTATATATACTGTGATTTACTAACTCCAATAAGGGATCCAAAATATCCTACTTGGGCAATCATCCCTAATCCGATGGGCATAAAACATATAAGGTTTCCTTGTGAGACCCTCTGCAGCAGGTGACACTTGTAGAAAGATGTGAGAAATCACAAATTAAAAATGCACACATTTAATACACACATAGAATACACTCTGCTCCATCTACCCATATAACACACATATAATACACTCTGCTCCCCCAACCCATATAACACACATATAATACACTCTGCTCCCTCCACCCATATAACACACATATAATACACTCTTCTAGACACACTGACAAGATGTCATCATATCTGTAAAGATGGGGACAGTAAAAACAAGCACTTTTGCAATTGGTTTGCATTACCTAAATCATTTAGTATAGCAGCTATGAGCCGATCTGTGAGTTTTACACATGAAACTGCAGTCTGGGTCGGGCAGTGCCTCCTTTGCTGTGATTGGCTGCCTGATATTAAGTTCAACCCCCTGTGCGGAACACGCCCCTTTGCTGTGATTGGCTGCCTGCACTCTCTGTGCTCACTGCCCTCTGAGATGTGTCAAACTGAAAGGGAAACTTCTCCCCTCCCAGGAACAGCTCTGGGCAACAATGTCCCTCCAACAGGTTTAGCTAGAAATAGCAAAGCTGATATGCCAATCACTGCTGAAGAACCACCCACAGCCTGAACAGGAAGTGCGAGTCTGAAGCTGGTTATGAAGAACAGGCTCTGTTAAACGGCATGGTGAAAAAAAAAAACTTTAAGGTACAACATTGTTTATTGCTCTAACTGCAGCCTATGTTATACTGACATACAGGGCCGGGGCGACGGGTAGGCGAACGTGGGCGACCGCCTAGGGCTCCGCTTCATCCCAGACAGGAAAGGGGCGCAAAGGGGTATGAAGTGAGTTGAATTTTACATTGGGAGGGAAGGGGTGGGGGCACAACATACCTTACTTGCCTAGGGCACCAGAATACCTTGTCCCAGCCCTGCTGACATAGTATTAGCATACAGGAATATGCTAAGGCTTTATAAGTGTATCTTAGAGTTTAAAAATACTTTTTCCTTAATGGGATTAAGAAAAGAAGTTAACAACATAAAAAGTGTGCAAACAAATAAATATATAAATAAAATAAGTCATTTATTTAAAAAAATGACTGTACATACATTACACACACAAAAGAAAACAAAGACCTACACATACTAGGTATCCATACAACCTTAATAACTTGTAGAATTAGGCCGTGTTCACACGGCTTATTCAAGCCGTATTTGCGGGACGGCTCCCGCCCGCAATACGGCTTGAATAAGGGGCGGGGGCAGGGCGGAGGCGCTGCTCGCCGGCCCCATAGACAATGCATTATTTACGGCGTGTACGCGCCATAAATAATGTGCATGTCACTTTCTCCCCCCTGCAGTGGATTCGCCGAGCGGGGAGGAGCGACGGAATCCATAGTTCTCTATGAGAACTGTGGATTATCATAATGACAGGGACGGATTGGAGCTGTACTGAAGCGCAAATCCGGCGCACAGTACGGCTCCAATCCGTGGCGAAATAAGCCGTGTGAACGGGGCCTTAATGTAACCAGTTATTTAATGCAATACATGAAAGGTGTAAAAATAAAAAAGTTTTGTATATCCATGACTTTTTTTAAATAAATTGCACATCAATTCATATGCACCCTCAAAAAAATAGAACTGCAATCATTGAAAAATGAAGCTGGTCCTTTTCAGTCCTGGTCATTTGGGGGTTAAAATATTTTTTCCACGTAATAGTGGTTTATAACCTATAATTTTGTAATGAATTTTTCATCAATGCATTCACGTTTTTCAGACTAGATGTGGATTTTTTAAATCCACAGACCTGTTGGGGAATGGCCCTGGGGGGCTGGAGCATTTTTATGTAAATAAAAACCACAGTTATGATGCTAATTTTGTGTGACTGGTGGAATCTATCCACAGGCATCCACAGCATGTGAACATAGCTTAAGAGTACAGGTCCAGATACAACACTACAGATGATAGATGGTGTGAACCTGGCCAGAAATAGTCACATGGTTAAAACATCAGACAGTCTAAAGAAGTAGATCTTTTTACCATTATATACTGTGCAGTATTATGTATTGTAAGACAAGATTATCCACATTGTAACCTCAACAGCTGCGTGCGTGTGCTGAAAATGGAGGATGTTCTGTCTGTAGACTGCTGATCTATGTGCAGTATTTCTGATAGAAGCAGACAGGGCCTTGAGTCAGCACACAGTGCCTGAGGAGTGCGTTAGGAAGCATGTGTCAGTCATAAACACTGGGTGAGGCTTTGGTCACAGGCACTGACTTACTCACAGTTTTGTAATCTTTGCATGCATTGACCAAAAAAAAATCAAATGGACAGATCTAGCCTAAAGCGAAAAAAGTGCAGAGGCCCCATATTTTGCAAATACAAGAACATCTTGTCCCACAAGGCAGATAATAACATGCTTAAAGGGCATGTTATTGTCGGCGTTGATTAGCTTTTAACATGTAGGGAGAGGTAAATCAAGACTATTACCAAATACATTGCTGTCTTGATTTTGATTTTTTCAGGAGATTTCATCTACTGTTAGTGTATACAAGTTTCTCTTAGTTACTGACCACCTCTCTCTGCTCTCTTATCCGATTGCTCCAAGCTGCTGTCCGACCATGGTGAGTTGCTCCTTGCTGAGTCTGATCCCTAGCACAGGAGCTTGCGTACCTAAGTTAATGACAAGTTTTAACCCCTAGAGCTTTGTTGTTTTGTGCACTCTGTAACTTTGTGTCTTGTATATTACACTTTATAAACCTCCTGCACTCATGTCACTGTAAAGTCGGGTTCACAAGGCATATTGCGGTACATACTGTATGCACCACAATACGCATTGCGCTGTTTAAATTATTCACTTGCAAGAGCATAATTTCAACAGCGCAAATGCCACGTAATAGGCATATCTGTGCCTCCTATACTTTACTAGTTGCCAGCGTGTATACACCTGAAAGGAGGTAACTTATCACTTCTTTTCAGATGTGTGCTAAATTATGATGGTAAAATACGTGATGCTGTGTATTTTACATTGATGTCTTTGAAAACTGTATTGAAAATTGTTTGGGCCCAAAAGACGCTGTGTGAGCACCCTCTAATAGGAATAGCTAGGAATAGGAGTCTGAAGCTGGCTGTGGCTCTGTGAGACAGCACGGTGAGACAACCTCTTTAAGCATCAATTTGTGAAAATCTAGCCAAGCAATATGGCCAATGTTGTTAATTTCATCTGTAGTTATTGAAAATGCACTGTTGTAATATAAACTGATCAGTTGTAACCACTGACAGGTGAAGTGAATGACAGGTGAAGGTGAGTATCTCATAACAATGGCACCTGCCAAATGGTATGATGAATGCTACCAACAATGAATTAATATGGTGAATGGGTCATAAGTGCCAATGGCTCACAGTTGTCTGTATAGATTGAAGGCTAAGCTGTGTGGTCTGATCCCACAGTTTGCTGCACATCGGGGTACATGGGTAGTCATAACTTAGCAATTCTCACCTTTTGTTTGACCCCATTTAGTTTGTACCTGTATCTTGTGCACTTTGACTCATATCACCCACCTAAAGATTGTTGCAGACCATGGTAATGGTGTTCCCTAATGGCAGTGGCCTCTTTCAGCGGGATAATGTGCCCTGCCATAGTGGAAATATTGTTCTGGAATGGTTTGAGGAACATGACTAAGGTGTTGGGTCTGCTTCCAAATTTCCCAGAATTCAGTTTGATTGAGAATCTATAGCATCTACTGGAAGTCTCATGAAGCCCTCATCTGCTTCTAAGTTCCCAGGACACCTTCAGAGATCTTATGGAGTCCGTGCTTCAGTGGCTCAGAGCTATTTGGTGGCATAAAGAAGATGTACACAATATTTGTGTGTAAATGTAGCACTGCTTATTAGATGATTTGTCATGTCTACTCTCCTGGATGTATTTTTTATTTAACTACTTGCCAACCACCCACAGACTTTAAAGGGGTTGTCCCACAACAATGATTCATCCTAACAGTCTTGTTTTTCGGTTTCATTTTTGAATTGAGTGTTTACTGGCTGTGACTGGCCTGCAGTGATGAGCTTCTGAGGACACCAGGTCTGTAGCTATAGAGACCAATGATGGCAGCCTATCAGGAGAGATGAAATAGGTCTGTAGCTATAGCGACCTGATGAGCTGATGCAGCCCATACAAGAGGGGATATCTAGGAATAGGTAGGACACAGGTAATGGAGCAGATATGCCAGGTGACTTGTTTTTGCAAGATCTTTAACTTAAAAAGCAATCCTTGTAGTGAGACAACCCCTTTAAACGTCTGCGCGGTGGCAACTTAACTGTACACAGACGTCCCAGAGTGTCCGTGCAGACAGTGCATCTGTACACTAATTGTGCAGCTGCATGAGTGGAGAGACGACTTAGATAGTTGGTTCCCAGTAAGAAGACAGGGATGGTTTGTTACCATCCCTGCCTTCTTCATTGCCTTCTTCGCTGTGTATACACAGACAGGCAGTCGGCTTCCTATCTCCTGGTGCTGGGGGTCATGTGACCACCATAGCTAAGTAAATGCAAAAATTGCTAGGTCTTATCAGACCCAGATCAGCTCTACAGTCGTTACAGGGGATGTATATCAACTGGATTTCGATGGGAAAAAAAAGAAAAAAAAAATTGATGTAAAAATGGGCGGGCTCACTATGTCAAATAAAATTATATAAAAAATCACACAAAAAATTATGTTAAAATAAATACTAAGATCCTAAACTGCAACTTTTAGCCCTGACCTCAACGACCCTGAAAGTTTATATCACCTACATATAGATGGCCGTGATAAAAAAAAGTGACACAATTACCAAACTTATTTTAGTGGCAATTTCGCTGTTAAAAATAGTGAAAAACTTTTTTTTTTAATACTTTCCTTCTTCTTAGAAAAAAACTAACATAAAAATTACATAAAAATAAAGTCTAACATATGACGGAAAAAAGCGAAAAAAACTAATAGAATAAACAGAGTGCATGAAAGCATTATTGAGTTCAAACCCACGGAAAGACCTTTCTCCACACAACCTTCTATGCTGCCCCCAACATCGTGGGTGAGCATACAAACCTCTGATCACTCCCTGCTTCATAGCACCCATAGATTGTTGCATGCACCGGTATAAGCTATTTTTAACCCTGAATCACTGTATACGCTCAGTAAGAAATTAAAGCTCGTTGACTGATGTGGGGATGTGTTGTCACCCAATATTCCTCCAGAGTCCATGAAAGCTGGGTGACACCACATACATCCCCACATCAGTCAACGAGCTTTCCTATCATGGGAAGCTGATATCAATGAGTGTTCAAAAAAAAAGGGGGGGTTTTGTTCCCATACAAATTTCATTACAGAATTTCCCTGAAACCTGTTTTCAATGGTTGATAAGATTGCTATAAAGCAACATAAATGTCAGAAACACCACAAAAGGAAATGTGCAATATGTTACACTGACATGTAAGGGGCTAACAATGTTTTGACCTTTTGATTTTCAGGTTTCATATCTCACCATCCACTACAGCTTTGAAGGCGAGACTCCCATCATTTTATAGACAATCAACTTGGCTAACTCATACATAACTTTGACCTGCAACCAGTTAGCATATGCTAAAGAGTTAAACTCCCATCTGCTGGACTTTAAAGTCGGCGGCGGTCGTCAAGTAGTTAAAAGGATTTTATGGATATTAATAAGTTATATGTATGCAAATTAGCTGTCCTCCAGAAGAATCTCATACTAGTCAAACCAAAGTCTTCTCCAAAGTCATGCATCTGTACCACTATCTCCTGGTGGCAGTGAACAGAAGTGATAGTCTAGGGGTGTTGCATATAGGTTGGATACACTATGGATTTTCTAGAGTGATTTTTGTTGTGAAAAAATGCAGTGTATTATAGTTGCAATAAAGTGGATGGAATGTCATCATTTGAATACACAAAGTTTGAATATGCAGCAAGTCATCTCATACATGCACACATGTATATCAAACGAAGGGTCCCTTTCCTGCATTCATAATCATTTTGCAGGACACATAAGATGTTCCCATCTGATTACTTACAGGAGAACTGCTGTGACCGCTGCTCTTCAGCACTAATGACCGCATTGGAAAAAACTCCTAAACCATGGTGAGCAATGCCAATCACAGTATAGACATAGACAGGGGTGATCAGGGAGCTGACTGGCTAATCAAGATAGCACTGGGCCTACTGCAGGCCCCTTATGTATTTAAAGATGCCTGTGCAATTTTGCATCTACCTGTATATTGCATGTAAATTAAATTTAATAAAAAAAAAGTTAAAAGTTACATTTTATTAAAAATGTAAAAAAAAAGCAAAAAAAGCTTTAAAAGGACACATTTTTTAAAAGTACATTAGGCCAGGTTCACACCGCGCATTGTGGCATGTACAGTACATGCCGTAATGCGCGTACATTCCGCTGTTGAAATTACAAGCTTGAAAGTGCGTCATTTTAACAGCGCAAATGCCATATATAGCATTAGGCACATCTGTGCCTCCTATACTTTAATATTGTTCAGTGCGTATAACCCTGAAAAGAAGTGACAAGAACTAAAAAGAACTGGAAAGAACTGGCAGAATAAAAAAAAAAAATCATGCAAATTAAATGCTACCATATGTTTACCTAAAAAATTTACCTTTAAGGGGTTGACCAGTTATTTTTTCAATAAGCTTTTGCTGCTGCATTTGGAATAACATAAAACTCATGTTCTGCTCTATCCTTACGTTCTTCTGTTTACTTTCCGCTTTCATCGGTTAGATCGTCACCACTGCAGCCACTGATTAGCTGCAGTTGTCACCTAGCATTTCCTGACATCACATTCGAATGATGATGCCAGGAAATGGCACAAGACTGCCAGCAGTCAATCAGTGGCTGCAGCCGGGCCGCCATACAGGGGTACAAACCGGTACTCCCGTAGGGCCCCGGTGAATAAGGGGGGCCCGCGGCGCGGCCGCCGAACCAGGCCTCCCCTGGCCCACATGTGGGCCCCCGATTTGCGGGGGGGCCCGTAGCAGTGCGTCGCTCCCGAGGCCCGCCGCGCTGCATCCGTCTCTGCACGCCCGGGCCCTGGGTCCCCGCGAGCGCCCAGAGACCGGCCCGGCAGCTGGTACTAAATGTCCCCGACTCCCGGCGCTCGCGGTGTCAGCGAGCACAGCGCCCACTAGCGCTGCGCCTCCGCTGATCTCCCCGCAGCGTGAAATGCATTAGTGGCCGTTCAACTTCTGGGCGCCGGCCCCTACTGGTGACCGTAGCGGGCGGCGGGTGACGTCACTTCCCCCGCGCCGCCCTATGCCAGGGCGTGCAGACCGAGGCTCAGGTAAGTGATTGATTTGTTTACTTTTTTTAATATACTAGGCGGCAACTGCTGCCTATCACTTAAATGGGGGCCCTGGCGCTGCCGTATCACTAAAGGGGTCCTGGTGCTGCCTGGCCTTATCACTAAACGGGTGTCCTGCGCTGCCTATCACGAAAAGGGGGTCCGCTGGCGCTGTCCTATACACTAAAGGGGCGTCCCTGACTGACTGCCTATCACTAAAGGGGGGCCCTGACTGCCTATCACTAAAGGGGGGCCCTGACTGCCTATCACAAAAGGGGGTCCCTGTCGCTGCCTATCACTAAAGGGGGTTCTGAAACAGCCTATCACTAAAGGGGGCCCTGCGCTGCCTATCCTAAAAAAGGGTCCCGTGTCGCTGCCTATCACTAAAGGGGGTCCCCTGCCGCTGCCTTATGGGCGACGTAGAGGGTCCGGGGGTCGGGGGTGGGGGGGGGGGCCCTATCAGCTAAAGGGGGGGGCCCGAGACTTACTGTTGCCTATCACTAAAGGGGTTCGTGACTGCCTGATCGACTAAAGGGGGTCCTGACTGGCCTATCACTAAATGGTGGGCCCTGAACTTGCCTATCACTAAAGGTTGGACGGTGGACAGCCTATCACTAAAGGGGTCCTGACTGCCTATCACTAAAGGAGGGGGCCCCTGACTGCCTATCCACTAAAGGGTTCCCTGGCCTTTGTAGCGCTGCCTATCCACTAAAGGGGGGTTCCTGACTGCCTATCACAAAAGGGAGTCCCTGTCGCTGCCTATCACTAAAGGGTCGGCCCTGACGCCTATCACTAAAGGGGGTGCCTGATTGCCTATCACTAAATGGGGTTCCCTGGCGCTAGCCTATCCACTAAGGGGGTCCCTGGCGCTGCCTATCACTACAAGGGATCCCTTGCGCTGCCTATCACTAAAGGGGGGGCCCTGACTGCCTATCAACTATAGGGGTCCAGAACTGCCTACACAAAATGGGATCCCTGGCACTCTGCCTATCACAAAGGGGGTCCTGAGCTGCCTATCACTAAAGGGGTCCTGACTGCCTATCAACTAAAGGGGGCCCTACAGCCTATCACTAAAGGGGCCCTGAATCCTATTATAAAGGGGTCCTGTCTGCCTTTCACTAAAGGGGGCCCTGACTGCCTATCACTAAAGGTGGGTCCTGAGTGCCTATCACTAAAGGGGGTCCCTGGACCTATCACTAAAGGGGGCCCCCTGACTGGCCTATCACTAAAGGGTGTCCTTGACTGCCTATCACTAAAGGGGGTCCCTGTCCGCTGCCTATCACTAAAGGGGGCCCTGACTGCCCATCAATAAAGGGGGCCCTGACTGCCAATCACTAAAGGGGGTCCCTGGCGCTGCTACACTAAAGGGGGGTCCCTGGCGCTGCCGATCCCTAAAGGGGATCCCTGGCGCTGCCTTCACTAAATGGGGCACTGACTGCCTATCACTAAAGGGGGTCACTGGCACTCGTCCTAATCTCTAAGGGGCCCTGCACACTGCTTATCACAAAGGGTGTCTGACAGCATATCACTAAAGGGGGTCCCTGGCGCCTGCCTATCTCAAAAGGGGGTCCGCTGGCGCTGCGCCTAACATGCTAAAAGGAGGGCCTGACCTACCTAACCTCTAAAGATGGCCCTGACTCAACGACATAAACCTCTAAAAGAGGTCCTGACTCTACCCAAACCCTCTAAAGGAGGGCCCTGACTCCACCTAACCTCTAAGGAGGGCCCTGACGTCCCACCTAACCTCTAAAGAGGGTCCTGCCCGCCTAGCAAACTAAAGGGACTCATGGCTAGGGTACCCACCAACTGCTACCTGGGGGCTTGGCCTACCACTTATCCGGCGGGGTCACCTACCTAAATAGGGCCTATTCTAATACGGCGGCCATTCCCATTTTGCCTACCTACCTGTGTAATATAATTGTTAGGGTAGCAGCCCATCGCTGGAGCATTATCTCCAGGGGTTAGTCCCTCCCTCCCACCCTCCCAACCTCTTAGGATACAAGGCCTCTAAGTTATGGCTTGTACCCCGCGTCTCCCACCCCCCTGGGAATTGTGTTACAGAGAGGAATAGGTAAAGAAATGCTTGAAAATTGAGGGAGTCTAAGATATTTGTGTAGTAATTTTCTGCAGGATGAGTTTGTGTCCCGGGACAAGTCATAATGGCGGTGCGGAATTGGATGCAGAAGAAAAGGCGAATAAGAACGACTCATGAGAGAAGAGAACGACTCCTCAGATAGGACTCGTCTCCGGTGATTCCTGGATTTCAGGGTTATTTTGCTTCTAATTGGATCAGTGCTGTATTTCTCTGAAGGTGGATGTGACCTGAAAGCTGGTGTCTGACCCTCTAGTGGTCTCTATGTGGCGTGTTGTAGGTTTATACCTGAGCTGGTGTCTGACCTCTATGTGGTCTCTATATGGCGGTGTGTGGTTTTTATTACCTGAGCTGGTGTATGACCTCTATGTGGTCTCTATTTGGCGGGCTCGTAGGTTAACCGTGCTGGTTGTCTGACCTCTATGTGGTCTCTATGGGCGGTGTTTGTAGGTTAGACCTGAGCTGGTGTTAGAGGTACACTTACTTCTTGCTGGTGTTTATTCTAGAAGTGTGAGGTGCGTTGACCAAGGTGAAAACATGGAGGGGGATATTGTATGGTGGTTGGACGGGATTTTGTTGTGGGTGGTGGGGGTTTTTGTATGTGGGTGGAGGGGGAATTTGTATGTGGGTAGCGGGGGATATTGTATGTGGGTGGAGGGGGATTGTATGTGGGTGGAGGGGATATTTGAATGTGGTGGAGGGGATATGGATGGAGCTATTTAGCCCTGTGTCTAATGATGTGTGAGTCAGACCATATGGTGTGACTCACTTGCTATTGTACTACAACAATACAGTTTCTTTTTGTTTTGTACTCACTGTATTATGTGGTAAAATGGCGCATTTTTTGTCCTAGAGGCCGTTTTTTTTTGCTGGGGGCGGGCGTCTGGGTTTCTGGGCGGGGTTTTTTACGGGGGTGGAGGGGCAGGTGCTTCAGCTGTATGGGGCCCTGAAATTTCTGTTGGCGGCCCTGGCTGCAGCAGTGACGATCAGTAGGCGTTTTGTTAATTTAATCTGGCAGTTTAAATTTATTAAAAAATAAAAACTGGACAACCCCTTTAAATAATTACAAAGCCTTAATAAAAAAAAGTCATGACTGAGTTAATGAGAAAAGGCAAAAACGGTCCCAAAAAATGGCTCGGTCCTTTAAGGGTTAATGTGATGACACATTTACTACCACACCTTAGGAAAGACTGTAATGAAGGAAAACTAAAACACAATGAAATGGAAAGAAATAGAAGTCTTTGTCACGATCCACATGGCATTGTACTGTAACATGCCATTTGACCTTAGCAGCTGCTGTGCTATGGATAGTCAAGTGTTTTCTCTGCCTTCCAGTGGGGTAACAGTTAAGCACTTAGCTTAACTTCTTTTCATCACTCTCACTGGGGGAACTATTTAGCTATGACTTTTCCCCAGTGCCTGAGTTTTTGCTGGGCAGGCTTTCTTTCCCCTTTGTTCCTGTTGTTCCTACCTGAAGCTTACCTCTTCCTGTTGGCTGCATTCCATTTGCTTGCCATCTGTTCTGCCTGTTGTCAACCCTTTTGTTTTTGGACCTTTGTTTTGCCCGGCCCACCATTGATCCACGGGATGCAAGGCCTGTCTGGGTTTTATAATCTAATCTACACTATTTCAATAGACCAACCAAGCTTCTTTATAAATAAGTTTCTTCGTTACATTTTATTAATTATAACAGTGCATCCAACAAAATTTTAAAAACACTCCATACATATATTGCAGCACAGGCAATCTTAAGTTTATCCCAGTTGGTTAGTGAGGAGCAGCTTGGACAATCAGGCCATGCTGCACACCTGTGCAACGTTTCGGCCTTAGAATACACCCCCTTCCTCAAGCTGTTTCCTACTTGAGGAAGGGAGCGTATCCTTCAGGATAGCTGCACCAAAAATTTTGTCTGATGATCCAATGCTCGCTGCCACTTCTGCTGATGATCTGGAGCCTGCTGCCATGTCTGCTGATGATCCGGAGCCTGCTGCCACGTCTGCTCATGATCCGGAGCCTGCTGCCACATCTGCCCATGATCTGAGGCCCATTGTCACGTCTGCTCATAATCCGGGGTCCACTCCCACGTCTGTTCATGATCCGGGGTCCAGCGCCACATCTTCTGATCCAGGCTATGCTGCCACGTCCACTGATCCGGACTCTAGGGCCAGGTCTCCTGATCCAAAATCCGCGGTGCATGTTGAGGGGCCAAGACCCCTCATAAAAGGGGAGAAGGTAGTCACGATCTGCATGGCATCGTGCTACAACATGCCTTCCAACAGGATAACATTTAAGCACCTGTATTCAACAAGCATAGCAGCATTTCATCACCCTCACTGGGGGAACTATTTAGACCTACCTATCATTTCACTCAGTGCCTGAATTTTTGCTGTCCTGTGCAGGCTTACTTCCTGCATTGTTTCTCTGGCCCCTTTGTTCCTTTTGTTGTTCCTGCCTGGAACTTACCTCTGCCTGTTGGCTGCATTTCGCTTGTTTGCCATCCGTTCCTGCCTGCTGTCCACCCGTTTGTTTTGGACCTTTGTTTTGCCCGTCATGTCCTTTGTGCCCCCTTGAGCCTATTTTC
The DNA here is from genome assembly GCA_025379985.1 of Phyllomedusa bahiana. NCBI lineage: Eukaryota > Metazoa > Chordata > Amphibia > Anura > Hylidae > Phyllomedusa > Phyllomedusa bahiana. Next base: position 24,506 of record JAODAL010012704.1, read on the forward strand.
CCATTTTACGCTTTGTCTTGGACTGTCACCATGTCTGTATGTATCTTCAGGTTTCCGCAATAAAGTCCACTGAAAGAAATGTTACACCTTGGTTTCATGTGAATAGTAATAAAATGTGCCGTGTTTTTCTAGAAGTGTGTCAATCAGTTCAGACTGATCTGTTTAACATGCCACTGTCCTTATTTCACTCCAGTCCTAGGAGGGCTGCCCTTTTAAAGTGCCTGCTTGACAATCACCAATTCAGCCTGTGACCTGCCAGAAATGCCTGCGACAAATCCCCAAGAAGGTGCTAAAACAAGGGGGGTGGGCACATTAACGGAGCGCTTAAAATAGCCCCATCATTGCGTTTGTTGTTTATGTTTTGCTTTTTTGTCAAAAGAAAAGTCAAAGATTATTATTAATTCTTAATGGAAAATGAGTTTGTAACGTGATCTAAAGAAAAGAAACCATTACTGATCACCGCAGTACAGGAGTCACTAGGAAGTTATCTGGAAAAGAAAACACAAGACATTCTAAACAGTAGTCTGGAAATCCTATGGAAAAAAAATCTGAGTTTAACAAGTTCAACCAATGGAGGGCATCAATATCACAGGATGAAAAATGAAAACCATAGGGGGCTGCCACTTGCTTCTACTACTTGTGTTTTGTACTGGCTGCAATGGGAAAGCATGATTGCTAAGAAATCAATTGCGCATTTGCCCGACATGTAGTTAAATTCTTTTTGTATACCCTAAACTGAAGACAATTACTCTGTCTCATTTCTTTCTTTATATCTATCATCTATTTGTCTACTTATCTATTTATTAGCCTCTCATCTATGTATCTTTTAATCTGTCTGCCTATATATCTATGTATGTATGTATATATGTATGTATATATGTATCTATCTATCTATCTATTTATCTATCTATCTATCTTCTTTGATCTATCTAACATTTATCTATCTATCTACCTATCTATGATCTATATACCTACCTATTAGTCTCTAAGGAGAGATCTTCTCTTTCTGAGCCACTCATTGCCTCCCACTCAGCCAAGCCAGCATCGCTCTGCTCTGTACTGACGAGGAGCAAACACCCCGAAACGGCTGTCCTAACAGTTGAGTGAGCTGCTTTTGTTTAAGTATCCCTGTTTTCTTTCCCAAAGAGACCCATTGGGTCAAAAGTAAATTTGAAGATTTTGTTACATCCTATAAAAAGGGTGCTTGATCTCTCAGCTCCTTTCCCATCAATGCCTTGTGATATGCAGATGCTTCTTGGAGTGCAACAGTCAATTTCGAATCTTCACACGATACCCAATATGGGCGCTCTCCGCTACAAGAGAAATCTTCTCTTTCTGAGCAACTCATTGCCCCCCACTCAGCCAAGCCACAGCAAAATAAAACCACTGTGCTGTGTAATGACAAAGTGCAAACTCACCCGAAAAAGGCTGTCACTACAGATGGGCTGATGCTGGCTTGGCTATATCCCCTTTTGTTTCCAAAGACCCATGGGTCAAAAGCAGATTGAGGATTTGTTACATCCAATAGAGGTCGCTTGAGCTTCACAGCTCCTTTCCCCATAATGCCTCGTGGATATACGCATAAAGTCTAGTCATCTAACTATCTATTACTCCAAACATCTACTGATCTATCATATATCTGTCATCATCATCTATGTCCTATCATTCATCTATTTGTTATTATCTATTAATCATCTATTTTCTATCATGCACACAGTTGAGTCACATTATTATGACAACCTGTGTCGTCAGCATATTAGCTCATGAAGAAAGTCATGTGTCGTGAACTGGCTTGGTAAGTATAGAAGATGTGCGATAGGCAGTCTGCACACATATACCTCGTTGTTATCATGGGTAAAATGAGCGATTTATCAGAACTTCAAAAATGGATAATTATTGGCTGTCGAGTCAAGGGTGGCAGTAAGGCTATGTTCACACGGCTTATTGCGGCGCGTCTGTTATGCACTGCAATATGTCGGTTAATTCCAAAGCACGGGAGGAGGGGGAGGGGGAGCCGGCCGGCCCCATAGAAATGCATGGTCAGCGGTGCGTAATCTCCGCTAACAATTGACATGTCAATTCTCCCCCTGCACGTACAATGTGATCGTATTGTATGTGCGGGGGGACGACGCGTAATCCATAGCTCTCTATGAGAGCTGTGACTTACCGTAATTGCGGCGCGCATTTCGCCTCGTATAATGCGCATTACGCAGATAATACGCCAGTTGAACAAACCCTAATTCTTAAACCTATGTGAGACTGAGTTTGTTGCAGTGGTCACAATTGTATAGGCGACTGACAAATGGCACCAGTCATGGAAAGTACAAAGCATCACTTGCCATTAATGTGAGAGGTGAACTTTGGCTATGAAGGTTGCGGAGGGCAGACTAACACACTAAAATGGAGTAGCTGACTACCAAAATGAACCAAGGGGCTGCCAGTTGTGTGTTTAAAACAACTGTTCAGTGAACTCCATTGTGTATGGGGCTCTGGAGCAGACGGATGGTCACTGCACCTCTTCTAATGAAGCTGAAACAGCAGAAAAGCTATATATTGTCCATGCAGTTATGGAGGAGTAGACCTCAGCCTGAGATTGCTTGGGGTTGCATTGTTCTAATTGATGTCAACATTTTGCTGTTTAATCAAACAGAATGGACATGTAGTATTGTATACCCAGAAAGAAAGAATCAGAGAACAAACACCCACAACCATTGCTGGAAGTCAGAACACACAGCTTGTTGGAGTAGCAGTAGTTCTATGGTCTGGCATGTTTTTTGTGGCATTTCCTGGTTCTAGCGTCATCTCTCATTCAGATAACACAATCTTTATACCAACCGGATTTCGTTAATAGAAAATCCTGTCCTTGGTCAGATCACATACACTTTTAGTACAGTAGGCCGCTCTGTCTTTCCTGGGGCTGATGGGATTTTCCAGTAAGACAAATACGAGCCTGTCAATTGGGCAAGAACTTGTATCCTGGCATGTGGTTGTGTAAGAGCAAGGACTGTTCCAAGTACGACACTGGCCTCCTAATTCCCTAAACATTTACCCAATTGAGCATCTGTGAGACATCTCAATCATTGTGTTTGCGCTATGGATCCTCCCCCAGGCACCCTCCAGCAGCTGTGGAGTGCACTGCAGTTAGCATGGCTCCAGACAGGGCCCACTTTTTCCATTGGCACACTAGTACAGATGCCTCCACAAGTAATATGATGCCCTCAGGAGGTATATTTATGTTGTCCCAGGAATAGCAGAAGGCATACACCTGGATCCCTTAGGAGTTTGCTGTTGCTTATTTAAACGTTTGGTGTTTCTAGGATGTGCAAACAGTTCCAAAACCATAGTGAAATGAGGGAGCCAAAGCTCCGCTGCCCTGCCGAAATAGTCTTGTATGGCTGCAGGCTGCGGTGTCCAGACCATAAGTGGCGTTGAAAACATGGGTTGCTTGGGGATGGGTGGCTCTAGCATGGCCAAGTGCGATGTATGTATTTGGCAGTGGTGCCCTACTGCAGTGCTGGTGCCGCAGGGCCAAATTTTAGTAATGACGTCCTCTGCTCCCTGATACCTGGGGACATACTCTAACAGGACCATATTGGGCTTATATATAGCTGCTGTCCATGTTGCACACATGGGTTACTCTGGATATCAGCTGACATTGTATCTATTTTATTCATGTTCCATTGTTTCCCTCTCTATTCTGTTCCATCTGGTATATGCTATCATAATGTACAATAAAACATTGCACAGTTTATCAGAGCATAGTAAAACATTGATAAGTATTGTATGTAAAAAAGTAATGGGCATGAGTATCAGTAGTAGTTTGAGGATGAAATTTGTAAGAAAACAATAAAGTAAGTCGTTGTTTTTTACATTCATATTCTGTGTGCGACAAACAAATCCTATACTGTTTATTGTTTTTATTAAGTAAGAGCACTAACTGTTTAAAAACGAGCAACATGACAACCTGCAAAAATGTTTCTAAATATACTATATAAATCTTTGTACACAGGTCCAAATCGAAACAATCAAAATGTTCTAGAAATAAACAGAAAGCAAGCACAGATGACAGAAGTTTACCATTAGATCGCAAGTATTACGCATATGTTTTTGTCGCTAAAAAGTTTTGGCTTTTTGCTATCCAGTAATTTGGCATCTACATATAATCAAAACGATCTATCACAAAATGAGGTCCTGTACAAAGTAAGTGTAACTGTGAGCAAAACCCAAACATTTTCAAAATTTGACATCTACGCTAAATTTCTATGAAGTCCAAGCTTCAAAGGATTTCTTCACTTGTGCATTTGATTTGCTACTCCCTAATCATGGCACCTCATTGCTTGCATAAAGGGCCTTATGTATGAAAAATGTCTACAAGTTAAATTATTTTAGTTGCCCATAGCAACTAGTCCAGCTCGCTTTTTTTTATCAGACGCTATAGAAATGAGAAGGTTAAACTCTGATAGTATGCAACAGAGACAGTCTTAGGCTTTCGTCCACATCGGCATTGGACAAGAACCTGGTCGGTTTTACCCGGCCCGGTATTGTCCCGGTTTTGGGCGGCCTGTCCCCGTACGGCCGCGATGAGCGTAGAACAGCCCTCCCCCCTCCCATTGAGGTGTTCATATTCGTCCGGAAAACTGACGAAGAATGAACAAGCTCAATGTTTTGTGAGCGTGACCCCGCGGCTGAAAAAAACCTCCGGGCGGGAAACCCGTGCCAGTGGGGACTGCTGCACAGGTTGTCCATAAGCAAAATTGTGCTCATTTTCGGCCGGTTTTTCCAGGCGTTCTAAAAACCTCAAACCGGCTGAAGAAACCGCCAAAAACCGACATTCTCCATAGAGTATGTTCACAGACTACGGCGTGTTATGATCCTTATTTTGGATCCGGTTTTGATATGAAAAACGCATTCAAAAGTGCTGTGTAATCGCATCAACACGCAGGTGCATTATTTGGATGTTGTTTTTGGCTGCAGCCATGAACACACCCTCTAGTTTTAAATAGAGCGACTGTCTGCTTCAAACGGATCAAAATAACAATGTCTATTCTTGAACGGATCCAAAATACGCATCAGAAAGACGCATGTAAAACACGCATCAGTTATCACTCGTCTTAACGCCGATGCATGTTTTCCGTTGAAAGCAATGTAAATCACACCGCACATTGTTTTGATGCGTGTTTTGGTCCGAAACATGGATCCATACACGAATCTAAAAATGGATCCAACACATTGTGCGAAGATACCCCTACTGCTAGACAGTTTTCATACATAAGACCCAGATTGTCTTTGATTGCCCTATCTAAATAAATGCACCCCTTAGGACAGAGAACTAGACATGTCACGACGCTACTCCTATATAAAGTTATAAAGGCTGTAAAGGTGCACACTGATCCCTAACAAAGGTTTGTAGAGTAGGTTAGTAAAACAAATGACTATTCTATGTTTACAAAGACAAATACACAATACCCATGATGGTTTTCAGTTCACATTACAAGGCACACCTGCTTTGCAGTTTACAAATACACTGAGGTTGGCACTAATTATGCTTAGAGGTGTTACTGATTACTCTTCATAATGTGGATCACAACTCTAACAGTCCTGTAACCAGTTCCTGAAACGACAGCCACATTTTTCCTATACCATATAATGCTACAACCTGTTTTTATGTGATACTGTTTAGGCTTTAAAATTATGTTATTTTTACATTAGCTTTATCTTTTTATATATGAGGAAGTATCAGAGGAAAAAAGTAAAAGTTTTTCAACTTTTTTTAACAGCAAAAAGTAGCACTGTAAAAAGGTTATGTAATCTGTGTCAACCTTTCTATCACGGACATTTATATATAGTTTTGATATAGATAGAAAGTGTTGAGGTTCATCGGATGGGCAAAAATAGATCGGTTTTGGGCTTTTTGGATTTATTCTACTTTTATTTCCTGAAATTTTATTTTACAGTTTTTTTTTAATTATTTATTTTAATATAGTTGTGCCCAAAAAAGTTCATAAAAAGACCATTTGGTGAGATTTTTTTTTTCCATTCCTATTTTTCCATGTAATTGTGGCCTGAGATATTAGCCCCAGTTACAGGGGAAAACCATCCCCAGAACTAAACTGCAGAAATGATCTGGTTTTGTTAGGACACTCGAACGGTGATGGCAAATCTTTTAGAGACCGATTGCCCAAACTGCAAAAGACCGAAGGTCCCCTTATTTTATTGCACAGTGCTGATGACATTGACTTGGAAGCAGTGAGGTACGTCAGAAGGGCGTGCTGCGGAACTGTTTAAATATGAGAGATTTGACGGCCACATCAGGTAGGTGTGTGTGGTGCTGACACGCATCCTTCATACTGACAGGTGTCTGCATGAGAAATTTCAGGACCCATAACGACCCAACGATTTTGGGCCTTCGCAACCCCACCACTGCATACCCGGCCCCCACCGTCTATATTACCAATCCACACAATTACCATATATTGGTCAGATACCAGTTGCACACCAGTGCAGTTACATTATGACTCACTGGTGACGTCTTGTTCTAATGACTCATTCACTTTCCTTACTTCTTCTCTATTCGTTCCAGACCGCCATGATACGGTTTCTCCCGCCTACCACTCCTCCCGCAGATTTTACACACAAGCTCCTAACTTTTCTATCATCTTCCTAACTATGGCACCCTCGCCCTACCATGTACAAACTCCCCATCCATGTGCCCCTATAATTGACCACCCTTTGTCCCTGGTAGTTAGGGCCTCCTTAAGTAGTGTTGTTTATATAGGCTCCTGTCAACGGGTGGGCCTGCCGACCCCCGTCCTGGTCGCAGGAACACCCGGGTCGCCCGCACAGCGCGCCGGCTGCCCCTCATGAGTCGGCGGCTGGTCACGCTCCACCCTGCGGCCGGGACCCTCCTACTTACCCGCCGCGCCTCTTTGCCGCTCATGGTCTCCCGGCGTGTTCGTCCCCCTCTTTATAGGCTGCGCGCGGCGCCGGCTCTGTAAAATTTAAATGGCCAGATGCACCGTAATTGGGTATTGCCGTTCACTGCCCTTATTTAAGTCACCCCTTTCTTCTGAGATCTGTTGCCGATCTTTATTGCCCCGGATTTTGCCTATAGAGAAAGCGATCCAAGCCCTTGTTCTGAGTTTACTGTTGTACCGTACCATTTGCTTCCGTTCCTCGACCACGCATCTTGCCGCCCTGCCCTGACCTTCTGCCTGTCCACACCACGAACCATAGCCGCCTGTTCCTGACCTCCTGAGCCTGTCCCTCGACTATGAGCCTGCCTGACAATTTTCGTTAATTCTGTCTGCACCAGCGGCTACACCTCGTCTGCCCCAGCAAGCAAGTCGACTCAGTGGTAGGCGACCTGTAGAACTCCGCCAACAGCAAGTCCATCCCGCTTTGCGGCGGCCTCTGTGAAAACCGGACCTACTTAAGATTCGACACCTGGCTGGCTTACGCCATCGCTTGCGGCGGTTCAGAGATCCACTATCTCCGTCTGTGACAGTAAAGAATCGCTCCAGGATCCGCAAAGGAGGGGACAAGGTTGCCTCTTCCGCCCGACACTGACCTCACCACCATTTGTGCTCAGCAGTCCGCAGGACAGATCGCTCATCAAGCCCAGCAACTCCGCCATCTCTCCGCCATGATGCTGCAGGTTCCCTGCCGCCTCCAGCAGCAGCAAACCCGCTCCCCGTGGCTCCCGCTGCTCCTTCGTCCAGTCCAACTTGCTGGTCCACGGCTTCCGTCTATCCAATGCTGTTCCCAAGTCGAGGGGACTCCAAGGCCTCAGGGGCCTTTTCACCCAAGTGCTTCCCTGCATATCGAATTAATGTGGCCAACCACATTTCCTACCAAACGGTCCAAAGGTGGCTTTCGTGCACAGCCTTTCTCTGGGAAAGCCCTGGCCTGCTACCCACTCTGGGACAGGGACGACCAACCCCGATCACGGCCAATCTATGCAACGATTCCTCACCGAGTTCAGGAAATGTATTTCGAGGACATGCCCGGCGTCTTTCTGCCCAGACGTCCGCCAAGGGACTCGTCTGTAGGACGACAATGTCTGTATGTTTCCGCACTTTGGCTTCCGAGTTATCTTGGAATGAATCGGCATTAGATTGCACCTTCAAGAAAGGGCCTCTCCAGCCGCATCATTGAGTGCTCGCTTGACGGCCCGGGACCTCCTTCTTCCTTGAGTGACCTTAACTCCCTGGTCACTCGGATTGACATCACGTTTCTCGGGAACGCCGTGAGAAAACTCCGGCAAAACGGAGAGCATTCTAGACCCCGCCGATCTCCCTCGCTGGACTCCAAGTATTCAAAGTCCTCCACAGTTGCCCTCTTCCGCCAGCTCCGGAGGAGGCCATAGAAGTGGATAGAGCCCAACTGTCTGCGCCAAGCTAACCAAAGACGTGAGGCGAGAATCTTTGTCTGTAACTGTGGCAATTCCTACCATTTCCCGCAGCTCCTGCCCACGCGCCCTCAACTTCCGGGTACAAAGGATAGGCTACCCTAAGGTAGAGCAAGTCCTCTTCCTCGCCTGACCCATTCACGTGATCGTCGGCACTGGTTTTGTGCTCCCAGTTCACGTTGCGGCTTTCCTGACTCTGGGTCAGCTGGAAATTTCTTGGACGCTGCCCTTGTGTCCCACATAGTCTCCCTGTATCCGCTGAGAAGCCCTACTCATCTCCTCTGTCAGTGGAGAATTCTCAAGGAGTCCATTTGGCTCCACACTAGCCCACTGTTCCTACAAGTAGGGTTTCTGCACAAGAGAGACTACCCCGTTCTTCCTCGTCCATTCTCCTGGGTCTCCCGTGTCTGCAGCGCCATGCTCCCGTGCCTCGACTGTCAGACGGCGAAGTCCTTTAGTGGGTTTCGGAGTGTCAGTCTCGCTGTTTGGTGCACCTCGCCCCGGTTGTTTGGGTGCTTACCCGCTTCTCTGTGTTGTCTAAACCGGTCTGATGGGCCTGTCCTCAGCGACCCAGATTAAAGCCTTTGCTGACGTCTTCTCCGAGAAGCAGCTGAGACATAGCCTGCCCCCCATCCGCCCATAAATGACTGTCCTATTGAATCTTCTGCTCCGTGGACGTCTCCTCCACGGGGCAGGTCTTACCCCCTTCGGTTAGCCTGAGACCAGGGCCGGACCTGGAATAAAAATCAGCCCTGGCACAAAGCCCCACCAACCCACATAACAATATCCACTTACACAATTCCCCTTGTTCTCGCCACCTCGCCCACTTCTAAAATAAACTACCCCATGAAGGTGCTTTCAACACAGAGCATTTTTGGTGCATTTATGGTTTTTTTTGGTGCGTCTTTTATTGTGCAGAAAGGCAATGCAGTTAATGCTTAACATTTCTGCACAAAAAAAAAACGCATCAAAAAATGCACCAAAACCGCTCCGTGTGCCAGCTCCCTACATACAAGCAAGAAAGAAAGTGGTGCAGAGAAACCCCTCATCACAGAGTCAGGTGTGCACTTGCTTTACAATCCGGGACAAGCCCACACTGACACTACATAAGCACCAACATAACCTACAACCCCACCAATCACATCCCCAGTAGTCAGGTCACCATCACATGAATACAGCACTGACTCAACACAGAAGTAAACTTACCCCTGACAGCAGGGACTCACAGGAGACATCATCATGATGGGAGTTGTTCTCTTCTCCTTTTCTTCTTCTGGCCCAAACCTCCATGACATCTTCTCTGATGAGTCGTTCCCTTCCATTTCTTTCTCTGTCCGGTACAGCATGCAGTGTCTTCTTCTAGTGGCCACTACTCGTCCCTGTAGAATTTACCACAAATACATCTTAGACTCCTCTCTCTTCCAGCACTTTCCTATCAATTCCCCAAACAGCGTATGTTAGACCCGAAAAATTAGAAATTAAAAAATGTCAGATAAAAAAAATGAAGTGACCCTCATTAGCTAGGTAAAAAGGGCCTTCCTCCATTAATTTGGTAGGTAGACAGGGCCTACCCCAGTAACTAGCCAGGTTAGCTGGAGCTGTCCCCAGTAATCAGCCATGTAGGGCCAGGGGCAGTAATTAGCAGTCAGGGCCAGTAAGTAGGCAGGCAGGGGCAGTCTATAGCCTGGCAGGGCATCATATAGGTAGGCAGGGGCAGTCTATAGCCAGGCAGGGCATTATATAGGTAGGCAGGGGCAGTCTATAGCCAGGCAGGGGCAGTCTATAGCGAGGCAGGACCAGGGGGGTATAGAGAGGGCCAGGCAGGACCAGGGGGGTATAAAGAGGGCCAGGCAGGGCCAGGGGGGTATAAGAGGGCCAGGCAGGTCCAGGGGGGTATACAGAGGGCCAGGCAGGGCCAGGGGGGTATACAGAGGGCCAGGCAGGGCCGGGGGGTATACAGAGGGCCAGGCAGGGCCAGGGGGGTATAGAGGCCAGGCAGGGCCAGGGGGTTCAGGGCGGCAGGGGGGTATACAGAGGGCGCAGGGGGGATACAAGGCCAGGCAGGGCCAGGGGGGTATATAGCAGGGCAGGCAGGCCAGGGGGGTATACAGAGGGCCAGGCAGGGCCAGGGGGGTATACAGAGGGCCAGGCAGGGCCAGGGGGGTATACAGTGGGCCAGGCAGGGCCAGGGGGGTATAGGCCAGGAGGGCCAGGGGTATATAGCAGAGGGCCAGGGGGAATACCGAGGGCCATGCAGGGCCAGGGGGGCATCTAGCGCCAGGCAGGGCCAGGGGGGTATATAGCCAGGCAGGGGCAGTAAGTAGTTTAAAAAAATAATAAAGAACTTACTTACCTGATGTCTTTCCCTCCTCTTCTCCAAGTCCGTCCGGAGCCGGACCGCTCACTCCCGGGTGCGGGACGAGGAACAGGAGCGCGATGACCGGTCATCAAATCGCGGCAGTGCCCACATGTGCCTTCCTGGGAAGTGAACCAGAGAGGGTTCAATAGGTCCATGAGGTATCAGCACTGGCTGCTGCCTTGCAACGCGCGGTGCAGGCGGCGGCCATGAATGGCTGCATGGTTGGGTCAGTGACACGGACGTGCAGCGAGGGGGCCTCTCGGCCACCTGCACAGGGGTACGGTCGGCATTTGCGACCATTGCGACCCTGTTAATAACCGTGTGCGCCGGCACGCGGCGGACAGCCGAGGGGGGGGGGAAACACGGCCCCTCGGCGGGCGGCTCCGTGTCGGACTGCGGCCCGGCTCCCACGGCCCGCCGGAGCAAGTGCCCGGTTTGCCCTATGGCCAGTCCGGGCCTGCACGGGTATAAGGCTATGTCTCCACTGGACAGGAATACAATCGTATCTTTGGTGCTTTTTAAAAGCGCCGAAGATATGATCATTCCTGCAGCCCCATAGACGGCAATAGAAAAGGCGAGCTGAAGTCTCCACAGCTCGTCTTTTCTCCACTCGTCTTTTGAGAGGCGGCGTATTTCATACAACATGGTGCATAATTAGCAGGCCTTTTAGTTTTCTTGGCAGTTCCATATTACAATACAATTGTTTGGGGTGACGGTAAAAAAAACAAGAAGCGACCATGTTTTTTGTACAAAGCGTGACAAAGAACACGGTCCTGCATCGGAAAAACAACGTCCGCTTTCAGGCCGTTTTTTGTCCGATGCACGGGCGACATATCCATGACTGTCGTTATTTGAGAGGAGAGTGAATCTTTGCAGTTAAATAGTTCTGTAATTGCACAGATCGTTACACCTTGAGCTGGAGATGAGCTATAGAGCCCAGGCGTCAGCATAAGGCTGTTAGTTTTGTCATGTTTGATTTACACAGCTCAGAGGGAGTCAAGAACATGTGCGACAGCCAATCACAGCAAAGAGGGGCTATTGTCCGACTAGTGCTGAATGACATATCAATCCAGTCAAATTACAGGAAAAAAGGGCCTCCCATCCTGCAGCAGGCAGACAATCCGCTATAAGATGCACAAATAGCTGATATATGCTATGCTAAGTGACTTTAGGTAATGAAAACATTGTAAAAGTGCGTATTTTTACTGTCCCCATCATTTGAGATATGATCTTTTAGAGAGAAAACTCTTTTAAGGTGGAAATAAACGGAACATAAAACTCAACCAAAAAAAAAAGAAATAAAAGGCTTGGTCAATTCGTGCTTAAGAGGGTGACTAGACAATTGCCAAGACCCACATTTCTTAGAAGCACTTATACACCATTGGTTACTCCATTTAAATTCAAATATATTCTAAATGGCATATGGGAAATTAACTTGGACTCTTGTAGGGCCACCTATTGGATGTAACGTTCCTTAATTGACAACTGACTCACTGAGCCTTGTAATGTAATTGGGTTGAGAGCCAACCAAATTCTTAGGCATTTAATAGCAATTTTTTTTGGCCATTGTATGACAGCATTGTCTGGAAAAATCTGGCAGTACTATATAGGCACTACTTAAGGGATTTGGAATTACATGGTCATTATGAGTTGGTATTATTTGATCACTTAATGGCAGCATTTTGTTTGTATTGTATGGAAATGTTATTTGTCATTGTACTGCCCAAATCTTTGGGCAAAATGTAAATATTGATCTATGTATTATACAGTATATACACTACTCATGAAAAATAGTTAAGGGGTTGTTTTTGTTGTTTTTGTTTTTTAAATGAGACTATCTCTTAACTTTAGAAAGTACATGTCCAACTGTTCAATGTTTCAGTATTTTTGCAAAACTAGCTGATCTCTAACAAAATTGACAACCAGTGTTTGATACCTGAATTGCCCAATGAATCTAGGGAATCAATTTTAATTAGGATTTAAACAGTCCTCCTCATCTTGACATCATGTTGACATTTATCATCCGTTTTCGCAGGGCATTGTTTAAAAAGAAGTGGTCATCAGTGTGTGATGTAGCTAAAGGACGTCCACTTCTTTGCCTTTCCATGACTCTTCCAGTCTCTCTGTATCTACGTTGCAACCTGCTGATGACACACTGTGTCACTCTAAGCTCAGGGGTCACTTTCGTCTGAGAGCATCCTTCTTGAAGCCTCACAATGGCAAGGTACTGTTGATCAACTGTAAGGTGCTGTCTTGGTCACAAATGTTAACAGCAGGATGAGGAGGACTGTTTAAATCCCAATTCAAATTGATCCCTTAAATTTATTAAGCAATTCATAGATCAAACAACTGTTGTCAATTTTGTTAGAGATCAGCAAGTTGTGCAAAGATACTGAAACACTGAACAGTTGTCCAGGTGTATTCTAAAGTTAAAAGATGGTTTCATTTCATTCATTAAAAAAAAAAAATACAAGAAATGTAATGTTAATCCTGGAATTACAACCAAAAGCCGAAAATGTATAAACAAATACATGTCTATAAAATGATGAGGGCAACTGTCTAAATATTGCCAGTAGATTATATCTTATTTACTTGTTGATCACAGCCCAATTTTCTATACTTTAAGCATTAACCCTTTCAACCACCCTGACGTGTGGGTACGTCATGGTGGTTGTAAGGAGATGTGCAACAGGATCGCAGCGCGACCCTGTTACACAGCCGCCGGGTGTTAGCAGCTAATTGCAGCTAAAACCCGGTGCTAGCAGCACGGGGGGGGCGGCGCCGCCTGCCCGCCCTGTTTAACCCTTTAGACGCTGCGGCTAAGATGGCCACGGCGTCTAAATGAATGAAAAACAGTGCTGCGCACCGTTTTTCAGCCCGATCGGGACATCAGCGATAAGATCGCCGCGTCCCAATGGGCTAATATGGCAGCGCAGAGCCTTGTGAAGGCTCTGATCGCTGCCATGTTCCTGTGTGCCCCACATCCGGCCCGAAACAGGAAGTGGGGAAAACGCCATCTTGGTACAGCCTAATGCATTGTCTATGCAATGCATTAGGCTGTATTAATGATCACGCTCCCTAGTGGTCAAGCACCATAGGAGGACTCAATGTTACAGCAAAAAAAAAATAAATAAATAAAGTTTTAAAGTACATAAAAAAAGTATTAAAAGTTCAAATCACCCCCCTTTTGCCATTTTACAAATAAAAATAAAATAAAAAAGTTACACATATTTGGTATCACCACGTCCCAAAAAATCCAATCTGTTAAAATATAACATCATTTGTCCCATACGCTGAACACCATAGGAGAAGAAAAAAAATTCCAAATGCCAGATTTGTGGTTTTTTTGGTCAGTTCATGTCCTATAAAAATTGGAATAAAAGAGATCCAAAAAGTCGCATGCATTCCAAACTGCTAGCAATAAAAATTACACTTCAGCCCGCAAAATATGTCGCCTCACTGACGTCCGTAGGTGTTAGTAAAAAAAAGTTATTGGTCGCACAAAATGGCACCGTGGCGCAAATTTCAAATATGAAAAATGTTTGGAACTTTTTTACGCCACCAAAACATAACGGAAACCATACATGTTTGGTATTGCTGGATGTGTATCAACCTGTAGAATACAGATAATACATCATTTATACCGAACTTTGAACACCGCAAAAACAAAACTCCCGCAAACATGGCATAAGTACATTTTTTTTCACATTTTGCCCCACTTAGAATTTTTTTGCCGTTCCCCATATATTCTATAGTAATATGAATAATGCCATTGGAAATTACATCTTGTCCCGCAAAAAAAAAGCCCCCCATATGTCTATGTAGGTGGAAAAATAAAAAAGTTATGGCTTTTGGAAGGCAAGGAGGAAAAAAATTAAGAGTAAAATTATTTTTTTTGTTTGTGTTAAAGGGTTAATAAAAGCTTTGTATGAAAGCATAATATTTTAACGCAACCTGCCTCACTGAACATGTTATTCAGCAGACAGGTGCTATGATTAGGAGAGATCTTCCTGCTATGTTATCTTCTGTGGACAGAAATGATACTATTTTTTAAAGATAGCAACCATGTTCTTCCAATTTTGGAGAACTCATATTACCTCTTTGGGTGCTGTTATTTTTTATTCTCCCCTTTCAGTGGCTTGAACTGGAGATCAGCTGACCACATTGCACAGCCATGGTTCATTTAGAGTAGAGTTGCTAATTGTTAGCCTCCCTATAAAATTCCTTAGTGTTGGCAGCCTGGTGTAGATTGAAGGATAAGCCCTTTGCAATTGTGTCTAGTAGTCCTGTTATGTAATCTGTACCTAGTTATTCAGTATTTTGATTTATTTAGTCCAATTTGGTCTTGTTTAACTAGTTCTAGTCAGTATGTTAAACCTCTGGGGTTCTTGTTTCTTGTCTGGTTATTGCTACTGCTTAGCCTTGCTGGTTAATTCTTATTTAGTTCTATATTTATGAAAATCCTGTATCTTGCTATAATCAAGTTTATTTCATGTTTGTTGATTGGTGTGTTCAGTCTTAGTTTGTAGCTGGTTATACCTGGTGTATTGATGTATTAGATGCAAGATAGACCCCAAGGACGCCTTGCAGTAAAAATCGCTAAGCTATTTGTTTTTTTGTTACATCTAGTATCTATCTCTCCTTGCGATAGTCAGTTCCATCGCATGCTATGGAATAAATTGGAATTCATATCAGTAGAGCACTAAGGTAAGTATTGTACATATGGCTGTCATTTCAGTAGGTGTGTGTGGTTTTCTGAATAATAATAAAAGTTATATTTTAAATGTACACTAATTGAGGAGTAATTATAGGATTTGTTGCCATTTGGCAATTACTTTTCATTATGTACTTTTCCAATCTTCATCAATAGGATCCTGTTATTCACATTTATTTCTGGATATATGGGCTATGACCACTGAGGCCTGTGATTGGCTGTAGTGTCATGTGACCACTGATCATGACATCATCAGTCAACACACAGTGTGTGGTTAATAGGTGAGGATATATATATATATAATATACAATCAATCCTTATGATAACAAACATTTTGAAAACTAAAACACCTAATATGATTATGGAAATAGTGAATATTACTTGTGTATTTTGCAACAAACAGGTTGGTTTACCCTTTTTTTTTTTTTTAAAAAAACCTGAAATCTGTTATGTTTCATTGTTGTCATCAGAAGTTATCTATCCATTATCTGGGTGTGCTTTTGTTTTTGTTTTTTCCTATGACTGTAAGTGGCAATCGAGATCTGCTGTAACTATAAAATTACTAGAGAACATTGAATTATATAGGATATTTCTCATAGTAATCTTTTATTGATATTTGGATCTCAGTCATTGCTTGGTTATATCACATCTACGCATCAAGTTCAATGGACACATAATGAAACAGAATCTAAACAGAGCCCAAGTCACTGCCATGCTGTATTGACAATGGAAATTATCATTATATTATATTTGCCATTAACTCCATTCCAGTTTCCAACAACCAGGTGGACATTATTTCTCTAGAAATCCCTGTGTCCTGACCTGTTGTTTTCAGACTCCTTAATGGTGAATTTATGATTCCTGCAGTAACATCTATTCATATAGTTTCTGTACTTCTTCTTGCCCATTTATTTTGTATTAAACATTTGTACTTTTTCAATGTGTCAAAACAATGTCTATCAATCTTAGCTAAATGGCTTTAGCAGAGTGAAAGTCAAACATAATCAAGGTCCATACAGATAACTAAAACATGTATGGTATACTGTGATTAATCCATAACCCTAAATGTAGGGTTATGGATTAAAATAAGATGTTTCTGAAAGGAAGGGGATGTGCATAGGAGAGTCCGGTAACAGGTCCATCAAGCGTATAGGGTTCGGATACCAAGCTTCTTAGACCAAATGTCATGTATGTAGGGTGTGCACTTCAAGATTTGAAAATTCTCCTATCAAAAATTCTTAGCTAATATGTCTATAAGCAACTATATTCATAGGTTAAAGTCTTGGTATAGTGTTGCTATGATTTTAGTCATTTAAAGAATAGCAGCATAAAATACCCAAAATATGGTGGTGTTAAATTGAGAACATTTACTGCTTATTGTGAGCTTAAGCCTGGCACAGATATGAGATAGCTGTTGGCCTAACCCTACAAATATCAGTGACATTTAGTTGTATAACATGCTAGGTAATAAACAAAGAAAAGTCCATACTCACTGCTATAGAGATACCTGCCTTTATAGCAGTACACATGGCCTTTTTTTCTGTGATTTTAAGTAAAAAATGTCCCATTTTCCTTGTGTATATAACTTGTGTGCATTCTTCATTTTAAACATATGTGTCCTATATGTTACCAAAAATTCCATGATATAGCCAAAATCATAAATAAAATATCATATTCATTAGATAATACAAATATAAAATTCTAATATAATATGACATGAACTTATCGACTACGAACACTCTTCTCAAGGGCAGTAAATGATCACAGCAAGATAATATATGTTTAGTCAGTGTGAGACATTAAGAGTACATGTATAGGCAGTTTAATGTCCCTCATAGGCAGGTATAAGAAGTTTAATATCCCCCATAGGCAGGTATAGGCAGTTTAATGTCCACCATAGGCAGGTATAGACAGGTATATATCCCCCATACAGGTATATGCAGGTATAAGAAAAAAAAACGCAAGTACTCACCTCTCTCCCCTGCTGCTCCGAGGCACTCTGTCTTCTTCCAGCCATAAGGGGCATGATGTCATCAGACTGCGCAGGCAGCATGATGACATAGCACACCGCCTGCGGCCTTCCGGAGTCCTCTGCAGGGCAGGGAGTGCTCGCTCTCTGCACCACAATAGTATCTTGAGCTGTATGCGCTCCCAAAGGAGTCACATACAGCTGAAGAGATCGCCGTCGGTGCCCGGACACTGACGGCTGACTCGAGTATAAGCCGAAGACGGCTTTCTCAGCCAAGGATGACTTTATTTTTTGTGCTGAAAAACTCGGTTTATACTCGAGTATATATGGTACTTTAAAAAAGTAATGTGCTTTCAATCTCCTTAAATGTTTAATTTGATGCTATTGGAGTTGTGTGAAAGCAATTTGATGCAACTTTTTGATCGCTTTTCATTATATTTTCTATGAGAGGCAGGATTACCAAAAATCCCCACAACTCTGACATTGGATATTATACTCTCTTATACTCTCTGCTCCCTACCACCTGTATAACACACCCTTATACACTCTGCTCCCCCCCACCCATATAACACACTCTTTTACACTCTCCTCTACTCATCCATAGAACACACCCTTATACATTCTACATTTCTCACATTTGTTTAATTATTTCAGGTGTCAAAATGTTCATGTGCCTTCCTGGTCTCATCAGATTTGGAATTTAATGCATTTTTTGTGCCCATATGCATCTTAAATATGTGTCTGCCCTGCAGGGTTGTGTGTCCATATACAAATTATAGGGCTGTTATGTATGTGACAATGGTTGTGCATAACCAGGACTGTGTTAGGGAGGCACAGACAGAAACACAGGTAGGTAGGAGAGAGAGAAAGAGAGGGAGAATAGTTAAGGCATGTTGATAATATTGGTTTGTAGGGGATATTCACAGACAGGTAGCAGGTATATTGACGTTTAATATGCATGTGGTGCAACATTATTAAGTCATGCTGCTATGTAGTAGTATGGTGATATTTTGTAGTCACTTTTATTTGTGAGGCTATTCACTGACAGGTAGCAGGTATATTGACTTTTAATATGCATGTGGTGTTGATATGTGGTTATGGCATGGTGGTAATATGGGTGATATTCTACAGTCACTTTTATTTGTAGGGGCTATTTACTGACAGACAGCAGGTGTATTGACTTTTAATATGCATCACCACCACATCCCGACTGAATAATATCAGCATGCCATAAGCACGTACCACCACATGCATATTAAACATCAATATACCTGCTACCTGTCAGTGAATAGGCTCTACAAAGAAAAGTGACTGCAGAATATCACGTATCACCAGCACATAGTGACTGACTATAACCATGTATCACCATCTCATGCATATTAAACATCAATAGACTTTTAATCAGGGGTGTAACTAGAAAAGCCTGGCTGCATAGTAAACTTTTGAATGCCCCCCCCCCCCTGCCAGCCCCTCCCCCGAACACAGATATAATGTAGCAAATACCTCAACATACATATCCCAATCATACTGCTACCGAACAAATTCCACTTTACATATGGACCAAACTACACCACCAGAACACAACCCCAAAATCCATTACTCTACTGCGACTGAATAAAGATCAGTACACAATGACCAATATTATACTAATACAGGGCCCATATAGTTGTCATGGGGGACGCACGCGCCGCTACCCGCCGCGGCCTCCACCCTGCCCGTAGGGCTTCCGGTGCGGGTGCCGCGGCTGCCCGCGACCATCCCCCTGCTGCCCGGGTCCCGGAGCTGGCTCACTTACCCGTCCACGATCCTGTGAACGCTGTGCCTGCCTGTCCCGGCCGCCGCGTGCGTGCCCGCTGCTTAGGGCGCGCGCGATAGCTTCTCTGGATTTAAAGGGCCAGCGTCCCGGTAATTGGTCTTTTGCCGGGCGCTGGTTCTATTTAAGGAAAACGCCCCCAGCACTCTCTGCCAGTTCGTTGGTGTGTGTTCAGTTCAGTGTTGAAGTCTGTATTGATTTCCCGTGTACCAGTCCGCTTGCTTACGTTGCTGACCTTGCCTGTTTGCCGCCTGCCCTGACCGTCTGCCTGTCTCTGACCACAAACCTCTGCCGCCTGCCCTGACCTTCTGCCTGTCCCTGACTATGCCTCTGGATTATGATTTTGTACCACGCTGTACCCCGGCCGCCATCGCAAGCAAGTCACGTCAGGGGTAGCGACCTGGTAGCCTCACGCCGCAGCAAGTCCATCCCGCTTTGCGGCGGGCTCTGGTGAAAACCGGGGGCTACTTAGACTCCGCTCCCTGGCGTGGCTTAACTATCATCGCTTGCGGTGGTCCAGCGAATCCACCCCTGCATTACAGTACGAACTGGCCATGGATTCCGCCAGGGTACCTCTGCCCGACCTCCGGGATGTCACGACGGCAGTCACCCAGCAGAGCCAACTTATTGACCAGCTAGCGGCCATGATGCAGAAACTTGCGGCCCGTCTACCTCCACCTGCTGCCGCCTCCGCACCTGCTTCTGTTGCTCCGGCATCCATTGCTCTACCTGCTCCGGCTTCGTCAGGGCGACACCACAGTCGGTCAGTATTCTGTGCAGTTTCGCACTCTCGCTTCAGAGCTGGACTGGAATAATGAAGCTTTGGTGGCGACATTCTGGCAAGGTCTCTTGGGATGAATCAAAGATGAGCTCGCCGCTCGGGATCTACCAGCTGCTTTGGATGACTTAATCCACTTAGCCACCCGAGTCGATATTCGGTTCACCGAAAGGCAACAAGAGCTCCACCTTCAACGGGAGGTCGTCCGTCCACGCCGTTTACCCCGCTTGGCTCGCACATTCCAGCAGCCACCTCTCCCTCCTTCGATGGCTTCCGAGGAAGAACCTATGCAGGTTGAGAGAGCCCACCTGTCCCAAGAGGAACGTTCACAGCGTCGCCAGAAGCAGCTGTGTTTCTATTATGGCGGTTCTAGCCATTTTATTGGGGACTGTCCGGTGCGCCCGGGAAACTTCCGCACCTAGGGCTCGTAGGAGAGGCAACCCTAGGTGTCAGAGCAGCCTCTCCCCGTCTGACCATGCCCGTATGTGTTGGTGTTTCACCGGACAGCACCTTTCAGGCCACCGCCTTTATTGATTCAGGATCTGCAGGAAATTTCATAAGCCACGAACTTGTGAACAGGTTTCGTCTCCCAGTAATTCGGTTACAGAAGCCTATGTTCGTCTCGTCGGTCAGTGGCGAATGCCTTAAGGACGTTATCCGCTTCCGCACTGCTCCCCTCACCTTGCATATTGGGGCTCTTCACAAGGAGACTTTGCAACTTCTCGTCCTACCTCGATCCTCGTCTGAAATCCTTCTGGGCCTCCCATGGTTGCAGGACCATACCCCGACCTTGGACTGGAGCACAGGTGAAGTCATACGTTGGGGTTCCGCGTTGCCTGTCGAAGCCGCAACCTGCTCCTCTGGTCGCCTTCCTGAGATCTGCCAAGCCTCCACCAGGCCTACCTACGCCATACTGGAACTTTGCTGACGTCTTTTCGGAAAAGACAGGCCGAGACTCTTCCTCCACACCGGAGTTATGATTGTCCCATAGATCTACAACCTGGCTGTACTCCTCCCTGGGGCCGGGTCTATCCCCTCTCCGTTCCGGAGACTAAGGCTATGTCTGAGTACATCATTGAGAACCTCCGTAAAGGCTTCATTCATAAGTCCTCTTCTCCAGCAGGAGCTGGCTTCTTTTTTGTGGAGAAAAAAGACGGGTCTCTCCGGCCCTGCATCGACTATCGGGGGTTAAATAAAATTACAGTAAAGAACCGCTATCCTCTGCCCTTGATATCAGAACTTTTTGACCGCCTGCGTGGTGCAAGAATCTTTTCTAAGCTGGATCTACGTGGTGCTTATAACCTGATTCGCATTCGAGAAGGCGATGAGTGGAAAACGGCGTTTAATACGCGATGGCCACTTTGAGTATCTCGTTATGCCATTCGGTCTCTGCAACTCTCCTGCTGTGTTTCAGAACTTTGTCAACGAGATCTTCCGGGACCTACTCTATGTCTGTGTTATTGTATACTTGGACGATATTCTAATATTTTCTCCTGATCTCGAGACTCATCGCCACCACGTCCGCCGGGTCCTCAGGCGACTCCGCACCCATCAGCTTTTTGCCATACCAGAGAAGTGTCTCTTTGAGCGTACCAGCTTACCCTTCTTAGGGTACATCGTCTCTGACAAGGGTCTCAGGATGGCTCCTTCTAAACTATCCGCAGTTTTACAGTGGCCACAACCGGTGGGCCTTCGGGCCATTCAACATTTTTTGGGATTCGCCAACTATTATAGACAATTTATTCCCCACTTCTCTACGCTTGTGGCTCCCTTGGTGGCTCTAACTAAGAAAAATGCCAATCCCAAATCTTGGCCCCCAGAAGCTCAAGAAGCCTTCAACCGTCTCAAATCGGCATTCTCGTCTGCTCCTGTCCTGTCTCGCCCGGACCCTAACCGCCCGTTTATTCTGGAAGTGGACGCGTCTTCTGTGGGTGCCGGCGCTGTCCTCCTGCAGAGATCCTCCTCAGGAAAACTACATACTTGTGGCTTTTTCTCCAAAACTTTCTCTCCTGCCGAGCAGAATTATACCATTAGTGATCGCGAATTACTGGCCATAAAGTTGGCTCAAGAAGAATGGCGCCACCCTATTAACATCTTCACTGACCATAAGAACCTCCTATATCTTCAGTCGGCTCAACGCCTGAATCCCCGGCAAGCCAGGTGGTCGCTTTTTTTTGCCCGTTTTGACTTCCTTCTACATTTTCGGCCAGCCGGGAAAAACGTCAAAGCTGACGCTCTATCCCGCTCTTCAGATACGGTGGGTCTTGAGTCTCCTCCACAGCACATAGTCCCCCCAGAACGACTCGTCACGGCTGCCCCCGTGGATCTTCAACACTTACCTCCCGGGAAGACGTATGTGCGTCCTGCCTTGCGGCCTAGAATCCTGAAGTGGGGACATTCTTCTCGTACAGCTGGGCATCCAGGAGTCCATAGATCTCTACAACTGGTCTCCCGTTATTACTGGTGGCCCACCCTCGCTCAAGATGTCAGGGACTTTGTTCTGGCCTGCACCTCCTGTGCCCGTAATAAGGTCCCTCGTCTCAAACCCGCGGGCCTTCTTCAGCCTCTCCCTGTGCCGGAAAAACCCTGGACCCATGTAGCCATGGACTTCATTACAGATCTCCCGCCCTCATCTGGAAACACGGTCATCTGGGTGGTGACCGATCATTTCTCCAAGATGGCTCACTTTATCCATCTGCCTGGGTTACCCTCTGCCCCCAGCGGGCCCAACATTTTTTCAGTCATGTTTTCCGTTTGCACGGTCTCCCTTTGCATATTGTTTCTGATAGTGGAGTACAGTTTATTGCTAAATTTTGGTGGGCTCTGTGTGGTCAATTGCAGGTTCACCTAGACTTCTCATCTGCATACCACCCTCAGACTAACAGGCAGGTAGAGAGGGTGAACCAGGTGTTGGGTACCTACTTGCGGCATTTTGTGTCCGCTCGTCATGATAATTTGTCCGATCTCCTCTCCTGGGCAGAGTTTTCCTATAACTCTTTAGATTTGGAATCCACTGGGGCCTCCCCTTTTTTGTCGTCTTTGGGTTACATCCCCGCCCGCCTCTCCCCCTAGCTACCTTGTGCCATGTCCCTGCCATGGATGCCCAAGTAAAGGACATCAAGGCTCTCTGGCAGCTCACACGACAGGCCCTGCTACGGGCTTCTGCTCACACCAAACTTCACGCTGACAGGTATCGTAGGCCCCCGCCCCTATTTGAGCCAGGCGATAGGGTTTGGTTGTCCACCAGGTACATCCGCTTCAAAGTGCCCAGCTACAAGTTAGGCCCTAAATACTTGGGTCCGTTTGTGGTGCTTCGGCGACTGAATCCAGTGTCTTACAAGCTCCGCTTGCCTCCTACTCTGCGTAGTCCGAACGCCTTCCATGTCTCTCTCCTCAAGCCGGTGGTGCTGAATCGCTTCTCCCATGGATCTTCTCCCGTGGCCAACTCTGATAACATGTTTGAGGTCAAGGAGGTGCTAGCGGAGAAGACAGTGAGGGGGAAGCGGTTCTTTCTTATTGACTGGAAGGAGTTCGGGCCAGAGGAGCGTTCGTGGGAACCTGAGGCCAACCTGTCTCCTGACCTCCACTCTAGGTTCCAAAAAAAGAGGGGGAGACCTCAGGGGCGAGGGTACTGTCACAGGGGGCACGGGCGCCGCGACTCGCCACGGCCGCCCCCCTGCCCACAGGGGGTCCGGCGCGGCTGCTCGCGACCATCCCCCTGCTGCCCGGGTCCCGGCGCTGGCTCACTTACCCGTCCACGCGCGTGACAGCTTCTCTGGATTTAAAGGGCCAGCGTCCCGGTAATTGGTCTTTTGCCGGGCGCTGGTTCTATTTAAGGAACACACCCCCAGCACTCTCTGCCAGTTCGTTGGTGTGTGTTCAGTAACCTTAGAGAGTGTTGGAGTCCGTATTGATTTCCCGTGTACCAGTCCGCTTGCTTACGTTCCTGACCTTGCCTGTTTGCCGCCTGCCCTGACCGTCTGCCTGTCTCTTACCACGAACCTCTGCCGCCTGCCCTGACCTTCTGCCTGTCCCTGACTATGCCTCTGGATTACGATTTTTTACCACGCTGTACCCCACCCCCATCGCAAGCAAGTCACGTCAGGAGTAGCGACCTGGTAGCCTCACGCCGCAGCAAGTCCATCCCGCTTTGCAGCGGGCTCTGGTGAAAACCGGGGGCTACTTAGACTCCGCTCTCTGGCGTGGCTTAACTATCATCGCTTGCGGTGGTCCAGCGAATCCACCTCTGCATTACAATAGTGATAGATACCAATGTACTCGGGCTCTGCAGTCTGTATATTACCCCCCGCCAAGCACCACACAGTGGTAGGTACCAGGGCACACAGGCTCTGCAGACTGTACTGTATATTACCGCCATATAGTGACAATATAGTGGAAGATACTGTACCAGGGTACACAAGTTCTACAGACTGTATATTACCACTACACAGTGATCATTGTCACGGACGCCCCTGCGACCACTGTCCCGGGTCGCAGGCGCGCCCGTGCTCCTACACCGAGCGGAGCCCCGTCCCGCACGTCGGGTTCGGGGTCCGCTCACCTCCCCGTCCCCGCCGGCGTTCACTTACCCGGCCGCGCTCCTGCTCAGTCTGTCTCCATCTCCCGGCGCGTGGCTCCACCCCTAGGGGCGCGCGCGCGCCAGCAATTTGAATTTAAAGGGAAAGTGCGCCGGTAATTGGTCATTGCCGGGCACTGCCCCTATTTAGTCCGGCCTCTTCCTGCCCGCCTTCGCCGGATCCTTTGTGTATATTGGTGAAAGCTTCCTAAAGTGTTCCTGTCTTGCCTTACCATGTACCGACCGTCTGCTTACGTCTACCGTCTACGAACCTTGCCGCCTGCCCTGACCTCCTGCTTGTCTACTGTCTCTGAACCAGAGCCGCCTGTCCTGACCTCCTGCCCCTCCACGACTACGAGCCTGCCTGCCGATCCTGTACCTCGTTACCCTTGGCCGCCACCGCAGGCAAGCCCCACCAGTGGTAGTGACCTGGTGGACTCCCGCCGCAGCAAGACCATCCCGCTTTGCGGCTGGCTCTGGTGAATACCGGGACCCACTTAGATTCCACTCCCTGGTGTGGGCTTACGCTATCGCCTGCGGTGGTCCAGTGGATCCACCTCCTGACCGTTACAATCATAAAGTGGTAGTGAGCATATAGTGGTAGGTACCAGTGTACACAGGCTCTGCAGACTGTAAATTACCTACATACAGGGACCATATAGTGGTAGACACCAGTATACACAGGCTCTGCAGACTGTATATTACCTTCATATAGTCACCATACAGTGGTAGATACTAGGGTCCACAAGCTCTGCAGACTGTATATTACCACCATACAGTGACCATATAGTGATAAATACCAGTGTACACAGGCTCTGCAGGCTGTAAATTATCTTCATGCAGTGACCAGATAGTGGTTCACACCAGATACACAGGCTCTGCAAATTATAGATTACCTTCATACAGTGGTAGATACCAGGGTACACAGGCTCTGCAGACTGTATATTACCTCCATAATATATATAGTGGTAGATAGCAGTTGTTTTGCTGCTACAGCGGTAGTTCCACCACTGCTTTTATGTAATGTCACTTTATGTAATATATGGGGAGTGTATTTATAACTGTTTAAACTAATACAGGTGTTCTAGTTACAAGGTTTGCTTGTGGAGCCTGTAAGGGAGGTGACTATCACAGTTCTCCAGGCATGCTAATTGACCATTGCAGGAGGTCTGGAGAGCTGACATCCACTCCATCCCACTGCACACATGGGAAGAATGAAGATGACTTGGGAGGGAACAGGAACAGGGAGGGGGTGTGATGAGGTCACCACTCCTCAGTGAGGCAGACACGCCCTGCTAGGTGGAGAGACCCGCCGCTGTATTTGAAAATCTAAGCCAGAGAAACTGCTCAGATGCCTGTGAAACCCTGTAACGAGAAAACCTCTTTAATGGCAGGGTGTAATAGGAGTACATTCATTACACGCCTTTTAGTCTCAGCCCTTTCGAACCTCTTGCATGCTGCAGTTGGACACCCTCATAAATGCACCCCTTTAAGTATGCAAAATAGCATTTAGGAAGTTTATTAACCCTCCAGGTGTTTCACAGGAATTAAAATGAAGATTACATATCAAATTTTCACTTTTCTTTGCAGATTTTCACTTTTAATCCATTATTCACTAAAACAGTAGTAGATGATAACAGGGAAATGCAACTCAATATTGATTCTCCTGATCCATCCATTTTAGAGATGTACCGTATGTGGCCCTAATTTAAAGGGGTTTTCCGGGACTATCTTATTCTATCTTATAGTGCTTGCAACTTAATTATTTTGAACTTTATAATTGATACACATTAAAATTCATTTACCTGCTTTACAAAACCAGGCAGAGAGCCCTTTACTCCCCTACTTTCTACATCCTGCAAACCATGTGACGGCCATTGATCACATGGCTTCAATGGGAATTTTGTCATCACTCAGTGGGTGTGCTATGATGCCAGGCTCAGCTCAAAAACACTCCCCTGTAGTGGATGTGACCTGAGCAGAGGTAGGTGTGGCTGCCCCTAGTGACTCATTAGTCACTATGTAAAGAGAGGTGATGACAGGAATGTAATGTAATGTACAGAGAAGGAGGGAGAGGGTGTTATACACTAATATGGACACATACAGTGAAAACTATGTGTACATAGTGACTCATTACTGCTAGCTGCTAGAGTTGAGGTGTCTTCATTATTGTGCACTGTAAATACCTCTTTTGATAGGAGATGTATTTTGATGCATTGTTTGATTAGCTGCATGTGCATTAGGACCTCTGAGATTATCCAGCAGCAGTCAGAAAAAGTCTGCTTACTGCTCTTTATATAGTAGTGGTGCCAGGATAAAGCATCACTGGACACTGCACTGACATCTCTGGGTGCAGGAACAAAGTCACATCCCTATAGCAGGCACACAACTTTCCCATGATAAAAAACTGATTGCTGTGGGGGATGTCACATCACCCATATTTCTTGGATGCTAGACAGGCTATCCAATGTACAGGAAGGCATGGGTGATGCCTACATTCCCCACAGCAAATCAAGTTTTTACAATGAAAGGATAGCCCTGAGTAACCTCCCTGTTGGGATTTTATACAGCACATACAATAGAAATTTACTAAACCCAAAATTTAATATATTTGCACATGTTATTACAAAATATCAATAAGGATAAGGAAAGAATGTTTTTTTTTTAACCTATGTTTTTTAAAAAAACTGATTGGTGCACAGTAAACTAACACACAAAGCCCAGCTGGTGTAGACCAACGCAGAAAGTGATACTGGGAGCAGAGTTGCAGAACCTCAGGTGTAAACACATTGTCCCTGAGAATGATGAAATTGTAAGTGGTACAGGCCAGGCTGGAAACGTGCCTAGCAATGAGTTATAAAAGACAAGGTTGCAGAGAATTCCCCAAGACTGTAACTGTAATCCATTTGACAAACTCGTAGAAAAGAAGGCCCCACCAAGTACAGGTTTTCAGACACCTTAAGATGCTAAAACTTAATAAACATCCCCAAAAAGACCCATATTTTGGAAACAACACCCCTAAAGGAATATATCCAGTGTCATAGTGATTATATTGAGACCCCCAAGAGTTTTTTCTTCAACAGATAATTTTTTTTTAGTTGTTAGGGCCGTGAAAACGAGCAAAATAATTTTGTTTTCCATAAAATGTTGTTTTCTTTTTAGCTGAAAATGTTTCAATTTCACAAGAAAAAATGGAAAAAATCCTCTGTTATGTAATTTCTTACGAGTTCAACAGCATCCTATATGTGGGTACTGCTGTTTGGGCGCATGGCAAGGCGTACAAGGGAGGGAACACTACTTTTATTGACTTATTTATGAGTACCCATTACTCATTTGCAATGCCCTACAGCAGATCATAAAATGTGTTAACCAGTCACCCCATTTTGGATTCAACAACCATTAGGGAACTCCAAGTTAAAACGGAGTAATGTTTCAATTTTGTCCCATATGTTTGTTTTTTAACACAGGTTTTTTTTAGCATTGGGCTGTGAAAATGGAAAAATAAAGAACAGCAATTCCATATTTTTATTTTTGGGGTTTTTTAATTATTTTTACAGTATTCTCTGTGCGATATGAATGGCATAATAACTTATATCTTATTGGTGTTTCGGTACATTACAACAATAAACAATTTTTAATAAATATCAGACGTTATACCATATTTTTACACAATTTGAAAAAGCGTCTTTTTGTAAAAACAAAAAAAAAAATACATTTTTAATATCGCCAAAGGTCCCCCCCCCTCCCCTGAACAACCATAAACCATATTTTTTTTTTTTTCTTTTTCTAATTGGAGCTAAGGTAAGAACCTTCTTTTGTAACCTATTTTGGGAGATTCATAAAAATTCCTTTGGTTCGCTTTTTTAAGCAATGATTTGTTTGGAGGCGGGGTGGAACAAAATACAGCAAATTCTGGTTTTGTGTACTTTTTTTTAACAGAAAGCCGTTCCACCCGTGCATTGTTAAGTGCCCGTTAACTTTTACACTTAGCATTGAAATGAATTTACAAAGAACTAAATGTATATTTTTATTAAATTGCTTATTTTGCACAATGCATAATAAAACACTTAAATTTAACCCCCTTACCCGACCATTTTGCGGCCGTACTCATAACGGCAATGTCCGGGTAGGGGTTTTTTTTTCCCTTGCAAATTGGCCGTATGATTTAGTCACAGGAAATCTTGGCGCGCTAACGAAGGCGGAGCCGCTATATCGCGGCAAAAATTAACCAGCGTTAATAATACCAGCGCTGGCATCAAATGCGCGCATTCCCCCCAACGGCCGGAGTGTGCCGTGCGAGCGCGTGCCGCGCGGGGTGGATTAACCCCCCCGATGGTTCCCCTACATAGCGTTGTCGCGATGCAGTCGCGTGCGGGCACGGCGGGTGGGCATAGGAGTGGACTTCCTGCCTGGGCCCCCCGTTCCCTCTTCTCGAGAAGGGACAGGCGCTGAGCGCCCGGTACCGGTTTCTCACTCCAGAACAGCCCCTCGGAATGCTGAATGACCA
The DNA here is from genome assembly GCA_025379985.1 of Phyllomedusa bahiana. NCBI lineage: Eukaryota > Metazoa > Chordata > Amphibia > Anura > Hylidae > Phyllomedusa > Phyllomedusa bahiana. Next base: position 53,629 of record JAODAL010012704.1, read on the forward strand.
CAACAGTCCCCCCACAGCGTTGACAGCACAGCCTTGCCATGGAGAACCCAGATACAGCCTATAAACTGGTGATAGAACAGGCAGTGCGACAGCCCTATTTCCCGATAAATTGAGGAAGCTGACGATCGGAGGGGCCGGAGGTGCGCGACGAGAGACCCCCCCAGTGGTGGGTCAATGAGTAAAAAAAGTATTAAAAAAGTAAATAAAAAAAATGGTAAAAAAGTAAAAAACACAAATCCACAAAAAAATAAATAAAAACACTTACGAAGGGGGGGGGGCGCAAATCATCCGCCCGTTTTCCCTCTCCCCCTTTTTACTAACCGCCGAAATCGGCCCATAAATAAAAAGATTCAAAAATAAAAATATAGATAAAACCCATATTTTGGTATCTGCCGGCGTGCGTAAAATCGAACCCCAACCCCCTATAAATCTGTCCATGTTATTTAATGTTAAACCGATACGTGGGGAAACGTCCGTAAAAAAAAAAACCCAAAAACATTCCACAGAAAAATAACAAAGAAATAGAGAAATTTTATTTTGTTCATGACCCGCAGCACAATAAAATTGGAGTAAAAAAGTAATCCAAAAACTCCATATCAACATTAAAAGTAATTGTAATCACTTCAAAACGTCCAGTCTCTTTATTTTTTTTCACCCGCAAAAAAAAGTCCCTTTACACAAGCTCTTGTATACGGGAAAATAATAAAAAAGTTTTCAGGCTAATTTAGAAAGAATAGTCTATGCATAAATAATTGTTTTTTTACACAATAAAAACAATTTTTTTTTCCAAAAAAAATTGTGCTTTTCAAATAAAAAAACTACATAAATTTGGGTATCCAACCGTAATCGTCACAACCCAACAAGTAAAGACCAAAACTATTTTTGGGGGGGGTTCCACAGAAACTGCAACGGTGAAAAACGCTATTAAAAATAAACAAAGATTAATAAACACAGCTAGGAATTGGGCCAGTAAATCTCTTTCACCCAACCCTTCACCAAAAAACAGAAATTTAAAAAAAAGCGATCAAAAAAGTCTTGTCTCCCCCCCCCCCCCAACCCAGAACCCAACCCCACCACCCCCCCACTCCCCCCCCCCCCCACATCCCCCCTCCCCTCCCCCCTTTCCGCCCCCCACCAAAAATATAACCAATAAAAAACGTTAACTCAAACCCGGACCCGCAAAAAAAAAGTCCCTATATACAGCTCCACAACAGAAAAAATAAAAAAAGTTTATGGCTCTCAGACTGCGGTGGATGCCAAAAACGTGTTTTTTCCTTTTCAAATAAAAAAGTGTTTTTTTTTTTAATTGTGGTAAAAGCCAGTAAAACCATAAACAAATTAATAACAAATGTGGGTACACCTGAAATCGTAATCAACTGGCTTGAGATAATAACTAGCATGTCATTATAACCGCAACAAATGACCCGCCTGATAAAAAAAATAAAAATTTAAAAAAACAACACTACCATGATTCGCTTGTTTTTTATTTTGTAACAAAAAATGCTTCACAAAAAACCTTAATAAAAAGTGGAACAAAAAGCCATCATATGCCCCCCTAATGGTATCATTAAAAACACCCGTTCAACTCAATTCTCCCGTTAAAAACAAAGCCCCACCCACAATCATCTCCATATGCAAAAATAATTAAGAAAGCTTATGGCTGGTCAGAATACGACAAAACTTAAAAAACTCAAACTTTTTTATAAAAAATCTCCTCTATTTGTTGTACAAAATAATAAAAACTAAATAAACTATAATAAAAATTTATATCATTGTAAGTTGTACCCGACCCCATAAGTAAAGATATCATCCCGTCATTTAATCCCAATATGGCGAATTACTGTTAAAAAATGAAGCCCAAAAAAAACAATGGCGGATAAACCTGGCCCGTTTTTCCCCCCCTCCCATTTTCCATGGCCCCAGTGCTAAAAAAAAAAACTACGGAACTCCTTGGCCACCCAAAAAATGCGAAATACACAACCCTTTTAGGTAGATTCCCTGAGGGCCGTATGAAATTCCCACAATGGATCAACTTCCCGGAGATTTCACCTGTTTATTATTTTTAAGTACTTTTTGGGCCTTTGAGATCTACATGGCCCCACCCAAATTCTGTGTCGCCGCAAAAAGCAAATAAGGCGCTCCCCTCCCCTTTTTTTAACCCCCTGCCATGGGCAATCCCCAAACAGAGCAGTATTTACACCCACATGTTAAGGTTATTTGGCCGAACTTGGAAAGAAATTTTTCGTAAAACAAAACAATTTATTTGGGGGCTTTTTTTTCTTTTTTTTTCAAAGATTCCCTTTGTAAAAATTAAAACATTTTTCAGCAAAAATTGCCAGATTTAATGGAAAATAAAAATAATTTTTATTTAATTTTCAGAGAGCGAACGCTAAAAAAATTTTTGTTGAAACCGCCTGTGGTCCGATTAATACCACTATCACCTCTGATTATGGATTCCTAAGGTTTATTTATTTTTTTATTTTCCAATGATTGGGGTTCTTTATTTAGGGGTTTATTTTATAACGTGTTTTGTTGTGGAAACTTTTAGTGCACGTCCGGAGCTAAAACCTGAATTGTGCTCCCTAAAATAAAATTTGTAATGGAAAAATTAGGGCCCCAGAGTTCCCTTTAGGTGCTCCCTTCCTATTCAGGGGCATTTGGGTGTTTATTGAGCAAAATAAATGCACTAGGCCACATATGGGGATAAACATCTCTAGAAAACGGCAACAAAAGAAACCTCGTAGGGGTGAAAAATCATATTAATTTGCAATTTCCTCCTGCACGACAATTAATACCCATTAATACATATGTCAATAAAAGCGATAAGATATTTGAAAATCTTCAAAAAAAGTGATAACATTTTGAAATTTCACTTTCCACTTTGCTTTAATTTTCCTTTGTGAAAAACACCCTACAAGGGTTTAATAAAGCTTTCTTTCTAAAATAGCTTGTTTTGAATATTTTTAAGGGGTTTGTAGTTTTTATTTTTCTTAAGATGAATGGCATTTTTAATGGGGGTAAATCTAACATACAGGTCCCAATCACAGTCCAACTGTTTAGAAACTGGACTGGAACCCTAAAAAATGTATATTGGCAAAGTTCATTGAAAATTTTAAAAAAGTACTAAAACTAAATTTTTATAAAACCCCCTAAAGTCCGTAAAAAAAAAAAAAGACATTTAAAAAAAAAGATAGCCAAACTACAGCAGAACAATATGGGTAAACTAAGTTATAAAATAATTTTTGGAGTGAATAACTATCTGTTCCCCTTACATGCAGAAAATTTTTGAGAAGTTTGAAAATTTGGTAAATTTTTTCACATATTTTTTTCTCCAATTCACCATAATCTTTTGGATATTTTTTATTCACAAATAAAACTAATCATTTTTTTTGGAGCCGCTAAAAGTATCTTTACAATCTTATAGCTACAATGTTGTCCCCACGAAGAAAAAACAACTCTGAATCACATGGATAGTTAAAGTGTCCAAAAAGTTTTATTCCCTCACGATAAGATGACACAATGAACAGATTATCGAAAAAATGGGCTCTGTCCAGAGAGGCCAAACTGGCTCCGGCGGGACAAGGGTTTAAAAAGAAAAGCAGGTTTTTCTGGAAAGGACCTCATTATTATTTTTTCTATATATGGAACCTGAGTGGGCCTTTTGATTTTTTTGTGGATGAATTAAGGGTTTTCACTGTACCAATTTGGGTAGGACATGAAACCCCCTTTTTGATTCACCTTGTAAATCCCCATTAATTTTATGGGAGGCGGGATTGAAAGAAAACACTACAATTCCTGGTAGTTTTTTTTATTTTTTAACATTTTTATGTTTTTAAACCTAGCGTTATTTTCCACAAAGCCCAGTAAAAAGCATGCACAAGGTTAGTTTTTCATTTCCATGTTTTGAATGGGTTGGGATACAATTTATTTTTTTTTGGAGTTTTTATAATAACTGTTGTGAATTGCTTTGATGTAACCATCCTTATGTGCAAAAGCAAGACGAAAGAAACAAAAAAATCGGCATTTCTATTTTGGATCTTTTTGGGGGATGGACATGTCAAAATGGGAAAATTGGGGTATGCATATTTTCTTTTTATTTACTCTTAGTACTTTTTTATTCCTTCCTTTTTTTTTTTCACTTTTAAATTTTTTTTTTACATTTTTGTCCCCCCAAATAAGAAAATTTTGCCTCAGGGATCTTTTTTGATCCTGCTAACAATAACATAGCATAACTGTTTTTTTTTGTTTTTTAAAGCTTCTGTGGTTTTTGTCATGAAAGTTCATAAGCCCACCCCCCAATAATTTATGCCAACGGTAGGCTAGTGCAGACAGAAGCGGGAGCTCTGCCTCTCTGTCTTTTTTCCCACTGCCCAATCCAATAAAATTGAACTGTGAGCAAATCTAAGGGGTTTTAATTCGGGCCCGCGATTTTTATAGAATTTTCCCCAGTTATGCCGATAGAACATTTAAAGCCCCACTGTTAATATGCAGCTGGCTCTATGCATCAATCATGAGGGCTCTGCTTGTGAGGCCGCAAAATGTAATGAGTTACAATCCATTTGGCAGAAACAACCTTTCAGGTAAATTAAATACATAGCAAATGACCCATTGTTGGAATAAAGTTGTTAAGCATGTAGACAAAAAAATCTACAAATTCCATTAGCTAATTCAACTGAACATCAACTGCCGCTTGAGAACAGAGAGGCGAACTAGTGCCCCAACATCCACATGACTATATGGAGTTTCTTCATTGAGACCATCTGTGGAGTGAGGGTAGAAAGAACACTTGAACTTATCTGAAAATACACTTTAACAATTTTAAAAAAAGCCCAAAAGTTCCCAACTTGTATTGATCTATGATTTGCTGACCTTGGGATCATGGTCTCCTTTAGTCAAGTCACTTACTCTTTTTTGAAATGTACAAATACAGCTGAAACAGAAGTTTACATATACACTTAAATAGAAAGACACATATGTAAGGTTTTTTTCCACCTAATCTGACATGAAATCAAGAAAATAAAATTCTTAACCCGTATAAGTCCAATTTAAGGATTACTAAAAAATTATTTAATATATGCCAAATCCAGAATAATGAGAAGAGAAAAATGTTTGTTAAGGCATTTTTTTTATAACTTTCAGCAGTCAAAAGTGTATATATATACAAGAATTACAAATGCTTTTTAAAAACTAATTGGATCCAGCGCAAATATGATTTTGATATCAGGTCCTTTTGGAAGTTTCTGATAGGTTTATTGCAACACCTGAGTCTTAAAATAGAGACACCACTGTTGGATGGTGGCTGATTGTTCAACCTTTATAAACAAATATAACGTCAAAAATACAAACAATATTGGGAATGTCCCAGCATGAATAACCGCTCCCAGGAGGGGGACTGGCGCTGTGTCCCCCCAAATAGATGAATAGGGCTTTTGGTTCCCCGTGCATAATTAACCCCAAGAGCAAAAGAACCTTTTGTGAAGATGCCTGGATGGAAGCAGGTAAGATTGTCATTTTTAAGCACAGTGAAAACGAGTACTGTATAAACCATGGAAATGAAAGGCCACTCTGCCAGGAAAGAAAAATAGCCCAATCAACCCCAAAGAAAACATATAAAAAGCCGAGATTAATTGTTTATCAAATGCAACCAACAAGGAAAACAAAGACCTACATTTTTGGATCAATTTACTTGTGGGCTGACGAAACCTTAAATTTGAAACAGTTTTTTTCTGGCCATAATGACTGTAAAACGAATGGAGGACAAAAGGAGAAGCCCTTAGAAAGCCTAAGAAAGACCATCCCAACTGTTGAAAAACAACAGGAACAGCAGCATCATATATGTAGGGGTTGTTTTATATTGCTGGCAGGAGGGATTGCTGCACAATATCCACAAAATAGATCTGGCATCATGAGAAAAAAGATTATGTTGGTCAATACTGAAGCAACCATCCTCTTCAAGAAACTTTCAGCCAGAAGTTAAAGTTGGCACCATAATGGTTCCCCTTTCCAAATGGAACAATGACATCTAATCATACTGCCCACACTTGGTTGCAAAGTTGGCCTTAAGGAAGAACCAAGTTCAATGTTATTAAGAGTGTGCCCATCACAAAGGCCCCCTTTAAATCTAAATCCCCTATTGAAAATTTTTATGGGCAAACTGAAAAAGCGCAGGTGCGAGCAAGTGCGACCTACAAAACCCATGGGCTCCATTTACACTCAGTTTTTCTGGACCCAGGAGGAATGGGCCCAAAAATTCCCGACCAACTATTGTGGCGAGAAGTCTTTATAGAAGTATAACCAAAACGTTTTGACCCCCAAGTTCCATACAGTTTATAAGGCAAATGCGCTAACCAAATACTAATGAAATGTATGCAAACTTTTGACTTTGCATAAAATGCCTTAACATTCTCTCTCTCATTATTCTTGCATTTGGCAAATATAAATAATTTTGGTAATCCTAATTGACCTAAACTGGGTAAGGTTTATTCTGATTTCATGTCAATTAGTGAGAATAACATGCATATGTGTCTTTTTATATAGTGTATGTAAACTTCTGGTTTCAACTGTATATATGGCAGAAACAAGAAGTGTGTCCACACAGCAAACAAAAATGGTTGGATTTTTGGCGGTTTTAGTATTTTTTTAAGCTCGTTTGTGCCAAAATGGCAACAGATTATACAACATGTTCCTAAATCCACCAGCATTTTGCATATTGTCGTCAGTTTCCCATATAATCAATTGCATGAGCCGACGGCAAAAAAAGGGAGAACTGAACGCAGTTTTTCGTTGTTTTTTGTTCTATGCTGTGTGTTTCCAGCCTTTCGGAAGACTAACTAGATAAATTTTTCTGTGTCAACAAATATATTATCATAATGCATTCAAACTGTGCCAAAAAAAAAAAAAAACAGATACCATCTTGGGTAGGTGAGTTTATACATCAGTGGATAATTCCTTTAGTGGCAATAACATATGTATAATAAAGAATTCCAATGTCAGAATTCAATGTTTATTTAGAATAAGTGCTGAACCATAGTCCCAACTAAGTTTCAATTAAGAGACACATATTAATAAAGATTATTGCAAGACAGCGTGTAGCAACTGAGTCAATGTACTAGGTCAAGGTATTCAGCCTAACTCCTTCAGAACATCTTTTAGAAATGTAAAAGCGAGTTTTATGTTAATTGATTAAATTGTTCATTGACTCAGGTCATGATTCATTGATTTAGGGGAAAGTAGTTTCTCCTCGAGGAGAGGAACATAAAGGCATATGGAGAATAAGAGGCCATGCAATGCTTCCTGAGAAATTAAATAGGCAAATAAGCTGTTAGGGAGATCAATAGGTTTCTGATACAAAATATTGGACGTAGCATACCTTCAGTCACATGTGAACTATTAAAGAGTCTCAAAACATGACTGGGGATTTTAAGACAAGAAAGTGACTCCCCCATAAGAAAGTGTCTCCCATCGGCAGACAGCTGATTTGGGATGTTTGTCCTCATCAATGCACTTTTAAGTCAGAATTGTTGAGTTTGACACGCTTAACATACTGTATCTCTAGGGGAGATACATTTTTTCTTGAGAAGAGGACCATAAAATGATGCATAAGCCATAATATGCTCCTCATCGAATCAAATATGCATATAAGCTCTAGTGGAGAAAACTATGTCTCTGGTGACACCTACTTAAATTAATATTCTTTCAGCCTCATCTGATTTTTTTTTTTCATATATTGTAGATAGCATTAACGCTTTTGTAGGTTTCCTTGTTGTTTATAGCTCCTCAAGGAGAGACTTTGTTACTCGTAGATCTATGTTAAAAGCCTCTATCCTAGCCAGCTAAAACCATGTTTTGTACTGATGCGGTGCAAACACACTGAAACAGCTCTCTGCAGATGGGAGACTTTTTCCTATGTAAAAGTAATAGTTGACTAAAAATCGCTAGAATTGTTTCCAGGCTCTTTACTGGGTTGATGTTGCAAACGGCGCCGCAGCCTGCAACTCGGGCTGCGGGCGCCGTCGCAGCTCTTTCGGTGCCCCCGCTACTGGGGCAAGTACCGCCGCTGCCCGGGTGTCGGGCGATGGGCGCACTTGTCCCCCTGCGTGCCGGTACTCACCCAGCCGCGCTCCAGTCTGTCAGTAGCGCACGCGTCCCCATGGTTTAGGGCGTGCGCGCGCCGGCTCTGTAAAATTTAAAGGGCCAGCATGCCGGTAATTGGCTAATTACCGGGCGCTGCATCTCTATATTACCTGGGCGCTTCCGTCCACTCTCTGCCAGATCTTTAGTGCCTTTGCCTATAGAGAAAGCGTTTCCTGAAGTCTTGTTCTTGATTTTTCCGTGTTACATACATTTGCCTCCGTCTCCTGACCATGAACCTTTGCCGCCTGCCCTGACTTTCCTGCCTGTTCTCGACCACGAACCTCTGCCGCCTGTCCTGATCTTACTGCCTGTCTCCGACTATGAGCCTGCCTTACGATTCTGTACCACGCTATACCTCAGCTGCCACCGGGAAGCAAGTTCCCCGTCAGGGGTAGCAACCTGGTAGACTCCCCCCGCAGCAAGTCCATCCCGGGTTTGCGGCGGGCTCTGGTGAAAACTGGGATCTACTAAGACTCCGCTCCCTGGCGTGGCTTGCACCATCGCTTGCGGTGGTCCAGTGGATCCACCTCTACGACCGGGACCGTGACAGTAAGATCCGGCCCTGGATCCCGCCAAGGTACCGTTGCCCAGTGTGGCGGACCTCTCTCGTGTGGTTGCCCACATGTCTCAGCAACTGGCCCACAGGCCAAAAAGCTGGATCAACTGACCACCATGATGCAGCAGCTCATCACCACCCAGCAGCAGCCTCCTGTGGCCGCCCCAGCTCTGGCTATGCTACCAACTCCGTTGGGACCCAAGCTCCATTTATCAATACCCGCCAAATTTGACGGTGACCCCAAGCTCTGCAGGGGATTCCTCACCCAGGTGCACATGCATATCGAGCTTATGGGGGACCAATTCCTGTCTGAACGTTCCAAGGTGGCGTTTGTGGTCAGTCTGTTGTCCGGGAAGGCCCTGGCCTGGGCTACAGCCCTATGGGACAGGAGCAATCCAGTAAATATGGACCTGCAGGCCTTCCTCACAGAACTCTGCAGTGTCTTCGAGGAGCCAGCATGGGCATCTTCTGCGGAGACGGCAATTTTGAACCTGCACCAGGGTGAATCCTCGGTCGGAGACTATGCGGTACCGTTTCGCACTCTGGCATCAGAGTTGTCCTTGAATAATGCTGCATTGTGCGCCACCTTTAAGAAAGGCCTTTCGAGTAGGGTTAAGGTCGCCCTTGCAGCAAGAGATCCGCCGTCTTCCTTAAGTGAATTAATTTCCACCTGGCCATCGCTTTTGACGTACGCTTCGCTGAGAGGCAAGAAGCGCTTCGCCAAGATCGTGACCTGGTGCGACTCCGCCGTCTGCCACGCCTGGCTCCGGTGTTCCAGAGGCCTCCACTGCCACTTCCTGTATTGTCTGGGGAGGAGCCCATGCAGGTGGATCAGGCCCACATTTATGAGCAGGAGTTGTCCCGATGGCGTGCTGAAAAACTGTGCTTATACTGCGCCAGCCCGGATCATTTCGGAGGAGCTGTCCCGCTTCGCCCCCAACGTCCGGGAAACTCCCGCACCTAGGCCTTGTTGGGGAGGCATCCCTAGGTGAGAACTCATCCTCTCCATGCCTTACTATGCCTGTAAAGATCACAGCTGACTCAGGACTTGTATTCCAGGCTCCTACTTTCCTGGATTCCGGTTCCGCCGGGAATTTCATCCATGCCGCCCTGGTGTCCCGGTATCAACTTCCAGTAGTTAGACTGGAGTAGGCATTGGTGATATCCTCGGTCACAGGGGAGCTTCTTGGAGACACCATTCGGTACAGGACCAAGCTGGTGACCCTCCACGTGGGCTTCCGTGGCTGCAGCGCCATGCCCCTAAGCTCAATTGGAAGACAGACAATGTAGTGCGCTGAGATTCTGACTGCTGGAACCTTTGCCTGGTGGCACCACGCCTGGTGCGCTCCGCTTCTTCCCAACCGTCCTCCAGGCCTCAGCCATTTTCGGGCCCAGGAATACCGGGATATGTAGAAATTACTCTGAGAAGCAGGCCGAGACCCTTCCGCCTCATCGCCCCTACGACTGCCCGATTGACTTACTGACGGGAACCAGTCCTCCTAGGGGCAGGGTCTACCCGCTGTCGGTGCCGGAAACCCAAGCCATGTCGACCTACATTTGTGAAAACCTCCAGAAGGGCTTCATACACAAGTCCTTCTCTCCGGCGGGGGCAGGATTTTTCTTTGTGCAGAAGAAAGATGGCTCCCTGCGCCTTCTCACCATTATCGGGGAGTTAATAACCTCACTGTGAAGAACCGCTATCCCTGGCCTTTGATCACAGAACTGATTGACCGGCTTCGTGGATCAAAGATTTTTTCCAAATTTGACCTGCGAGGGGCCTACAACCTCATCCGCACTCGATGGTCACTTTGAGTACCTCGTCATGCCCTTTGGTCTGTGCAACGCCCCCAGCAATCTTCCAAGAATTTGTAAATTATATATTCCGGGATCTCCTCTATACTTGTGTCTTGGTCTACCTAGACAACATTTTGGTATTTTCTGCTGATTTGGAGACTCATCGCTCCCATGTCCGCCGGTGTTGGAGCGACTACGTGCAAACCACCTCTATGCCAAATTAGAAAAATGTCTTTTCCACCATACCAGCCTCCCGTTCCTTGGTTACGTCATCTCTGACCGAGGGTTACATATGGATCCTGCCAAGCAGTCGGCCGTTTTGCAGTGGCCTAGGCCGATGGGTCTACGAGCCATACAGCGTTTCCTGGACTTCTATTATCACTATCGACAGTTTATTCTGCACTACTCTACATTGGTGGCGCCTCTTATAGCACTTACTAAGAAGAACTCCAACCCTAGGCAGTGGCCCCCAAGGCGAAAAGGCACATTCGTTTAAAGGGCAGCTTTCGCCTCCGGCCCGTCAACCAGCCCTATACCGAGAAACCCTTTCCCTTTCGGAATGGATCCCCTGGTCGGGCAGGTGAATTCTTCAGAAGGGACCGGGGGCAAATGGGCACCTTTGCCTTCTTCCCAAGACCTTCTCCCCCAGCGGAGAAGAATTACACCATCGGGGAAAAGGGAAAGTTCTGGTATCAAGCTCCTTTTAGAGGAAGGGGCGTTATTTTTCTGGGGGGGAGCTCAGTATCCCATAAACCTTTACTCCCGACCAAAAAAATTTTTAAACCCTCAAATCGGCCAAAAGGGTCCTCCGGGGAAGACTTTTTTCCTTGCCCTGGGGAGAATTTTGAAATTGGGCATTTTCTCTATGGCCCGGTCACCCAGGAGCACCAAATCGTTTCTCCAATCTCCCTTTTTACGGTGGCCGGACTGCGAGGGAAAAAGGTTTTCTTGAAGCCTCGTTACTTGTGCCCTTAACAAACCCCTCGCCGCAAACCCCGGTTTGCTCCAGCCCGCCCATCCTGAGGACCCCTTTTTTTTCTCATGGGCGATGGATTTTTCTAGGGATCTTCCTCCCTCCTTGGGCAACACGGTATCGGGGGGTGCGCCGTTTTTCGAAGTGGCGCATTTTTCCCTTTGCCAGGTCTACATGCTCCCCCTTTTGGCCAGCCAGTTTTTCCCCACATCTTGCGTCTCCCCGGATTTCCCCGCATATTGTCTCGGATCGGGGGGCCCAATTCGTGTCAAGGTTCTGGCGGGCTCTTGCTCTGGGTTGCAGGTGAATCTGGATTCTCCCGGCTACCACCTGCAGACAACAAAAGGGGAGAAAATCAATCAGAACCCGGGGGGGGGTATTTGTGGCACTTTTCTCGCTTGACAGTGATTTGGGCCGGGTTTATTCTTGGGGCAAGTTTTATAAAAACCCCCCTTTGGGTTGGGAATCCACTGGAAACCCTCCCCAATTTTTTTTGTTGTGTAGGGCCCAGCACCCCCCTCCTTTAAACCATTGTCTTTCCGTCTGAGGCCCCGGATTGGACTTTGGGCCGGATATTTTGACCATTTGGAATCAACCCCGTCTTGAGCATTCGGTCACACACATAAGGTCCAAGCGGACAAAAATAAAGACCCCCCCATTTTTTCCCCCGGCGACAAGGGGGGCTTTTGGCCAATATATCCGGGTCAAGGTCCCCCTTACAAACTGGGTCCCCCCTTATGTGGACCATTTGAATACAGTCGCATTAACCGGTGCCTTTTAAAATTTCCCGGCTCCCACCCCCCATGCATATTCCCCACTCCTTCCATGTCTCCTTTTTGAAACCCCGTGGTCCTTAACCCCCTTTTTTTCCCCGAGGATTTTTCCTCGTCTTTCCCCAAAACGGATCCCCAACATATTCGCGTAAAAAAAAAATCTTGGTTATGAAAAACACAGGGGGAAAGCAGCATTTCCTTACGACTGGAAGGGGTTTTTGGGGTGAAAAAAGATCAGGGAGCCGGAGGACAAAATCCCCGGGCCGTGAGTTGGGGGCAGAAAAATTTTCCAAAGGGCCCGGGAAAAAGGGGAGGGGGTAAGGGGGGTACTGTTGCGAATGGCACCGCGCCCCCCCAACTAGGGGGGGGGCCCGGGGCCGTTGCAGCCTGTCGTGCCCCCGATGGGGGGATGCTCCCCTGCCCGGGGGCGGCGACAGGGCACCCCCCCTTTTGCGTCCCGGGTACTCCCCGCTGCGCCCCACTGTCAGCTCTCCTGCTGCTCGGTCCCCGCGCGCCGGCCGTGATATTTAAAGGGCCCACGCGGAATTGGCTAATTCCTGGCCGGGGTTCTTTAGTGCCTTTGCCTTAGAAAAACTTTCCAAGTTTTTCTGATTTCCGGTACAATACCGTTGCCTCCTCCCCTGACCACAACCTCTACCCCTGCCGTCCTCGACCCCCAACCTCTCCCGCCAGCCCAGACCTTACTGTTTTCCCCCCGATACCCCTGTTTTTACGATTCTGTACCATCTATACCTCGGCTCCCACCGCAACAAGTCGTTCAGGGGTAGTGCCCTGTAGCAAAGCAGGATGGATTTTGCGCGGCGGGCTATGGTGAAAACCGGACCTACTTAATTTTCCCACCCCTGCGTGGCTTACACCATCCTTGCAGGGGTCCAGGGGAACCCACCTCTAGGGCCCGGACAGTCGAATTTGGCTGAAGGGATGCTGCTTCCATTAGGTAGCATCAAAGACCTAGCTCTCTTCTCTAGAACTTATTTATCTATTTGATTTTATCCACATTGAGCTCTTTTCTATATAATAAAATTTGAACATAATGTTTTCCCCTATAAAATTTTATACACACAGTTTAATCAAGTGTATCTCTTAGACTGGATGTGGTAAATTTTGCAAACTCAGGTACATATGTATTTACTATTACTGCATGAAGAAACCTAAATATTTTAGCACATACGGTTTAATACATAGCAATCACAAAGAAAAAAATAATGCTGCTGTACATTGTGTTCTTGATCTCCAGCATGTCTTCTCTTTGGGATTACTTCAGGAGATTCAAACAACACCGTTTTGTTTGATATTCAAGGGACATATTCACACCTGCCCAGGGACAGATGACACAGACTAGAGATTGCTTTATTCTATATGTCTCTTTACTCCTTGTTGCTGCTGCTAGCTGAGAGATCAGTAAACCAACACACAGTTATACTTTTCCTTTGCAGATTGTTATGTGAAGTAGTCTCCAAACATGGGGCTACAGCATACTAATATCTTCAGTTTTAAAGCAGGTCTGTTAATGACACTCAAGTCTTACCCCTCAGATGTTCAACCTTGTAAAAACTGGGGTAATGCAGTTTCACTCTCTTTCTTTTAATATATCACAATATTTTTCAATCAACATTAGGATAAAAACAAAACTATTACACAACAAGTTTATATCTGTTACATCTAAGACTGTTCCACCTACAGTATTTGCCTCCCTCGGCAAAAGTACTGTACACTAGATAACCAAAAAGTTAAACCCACTGACAGATTAAGTGAATAGCATCTTGTTACACCTATTAAATGATAAGATATTCTACGTACAAAATAAACAGTTCTTGAAGCAGTAAATTGGAAGCTGGAAAAACAGGAATGTGTAATGGAATGTTCACAAAATGTATTTTTCTGTATAAAAAAAATGAGGAACTGCATTAAAAATAAAGACACATGGATTACATGCAGTATGTTTATTGCTCCACTCACTTTAATGAAATTGGAGCAGAACACATAAAGAAATAAATGTAAAGCAGATTGCAAAACGTTTCCGCACAGAAAAATATGCTGTGTGAAGAAACCCTAAGGACTTAAATGACTGTGAAAGGAGCCGACTTGTGAAAACTGGGTCTGAGCATCTCTAAAATGGAAGATATTGTGTTTTGTTTTTGGTGTTAGTAATTAGAAGCTATCATGCGGGGTCTTTATAAGGATTACCTGTGAATGAGAAACAATGTCATGAGTACCAGAGGCTCTTGATCCTTACTGAAAGCTGTAACGAATGATAGCCAACCTAGCAGCTGCATGTAAAAATGATATAAAGTGTGTATCAAATACACACTTTAGGGACATAGGTGGGCAGGGACATGGGTGAGCGTGACACCATAAAGGCTTAACGCTTCCTAGGTTGTCCCCTAAACCTAGCCCTACTGCTGACACCAGACCCCCTATATATGAGATATGCCCACTAACTATCCCTTAGCCACAATGGACCCTAATACTGCAAGCTATCAACAAACAGGACCGAAGAATAAACAACCTCCACAACTGACAATTTAAGCATATCCAGAAATACATGGGAAACCAAGGACTCTAAATAACTGGCTAAGAAAACTAAACAAATTACTAGATACACTCACTAGAACTGGCCTGAACAGAACTGGATACTCAGACAATACTAGATCAATGGAACATAATACTAGCAAATTCCTAACCACAAGCTTTCAAGGCATGCAATAAAATTTGGGCCACATGTATGAAACGGTTTTGGTCTAAAACTCACTTTTTTCCCCATAGAAAACTATGGGGAAAAAAGTGAGTTTTAGACCAAAACCGTTTCATACATGTGGCCCAAAGGGCTTGGCTGCCAACCTGAAGGAGCCTTAAAGAGTCTAGCAGCAACTACACCTCTAACCAGCTTCTGGTATGCAAACCGGGATTCAATGATTATACTAGTGCATCTCAAAAGATTAAAATACCATTGAAAAGTTCATTTATTTCTGTAATTCAAGTTAAATAGAAAAAATCCATGTATTGTATAGACATATTACACACAGAGTGGTATATTTCAAGTGTTTAGTTCTTATAATATAGATGATTATGGCTAATAGCTAGTGAAAAACCAAAACTCAACATGCCAGAAAATTAGAATATTGTAAAATACCAATCAGAAAAAGAAATTGTAATAAAGAAATTTTGTCCTATACAGAAAATAATAATACAGTATATCACTCAATACTTTTTTTTTTTGGTCCAGGGGGTTCCTTTTGTATGAATTACTGCATCAATGCGGCGTGGCATGGAAACAATCAGCCTGTGGCACTGCTGAGATGTTATGGAAGCCAAGGTTGCTTTGATAGCAGCTTTCAGCTCGGTTGCATTGTTGGGTCTGGTGTCTCTCATCTTTCTCTTGATAATACCCAATAGATTCTCTATGAGGTCTGGGTCAGGCTACTTTGCTGTCCAATCAAGCATAGTGGTTATTAAACCAGATATTGGAACTTTTCGCAGTGTGGGCAGGTGCCAGGTACTCCTGGAAAATAAAATCTCCATAAAGCGTGCCAGCAAAGGGAAGCATGAAGTGCTCAAAAATTTCCTGGTAGATGGCTTGATATAACACAGTGGATCAGCAGCACCAGCAGATGACATGGTAAGATACAATATATTTTATCTTATCATGTGAATGGGCAGATGTGCACTTGTCACTAACCTGGGGAACAAATAGCACCGAGATGTGTTACAGGAAGAAAGCAAGCCATCTGAGGCAGTCTGTTGCTCTGGATGAGGTTCTGCTGGAAGACTTTCAGTCCAGATATTCTTGTGGATATAACTTTGACATGTACTACCTACCTAAACATTGTTGAAGACCAAGTACACTTTCTAATTAGAAATGTATTCCCTGATGGCATCATCCTGCCTCTTTTAGCAGGATAATATGGCACACTGCAAAAATTGACCTCCAAATTCCCTAGATCACAGCTCTCTTAAGCATCTGTGGGATGTGGTATAAGATCAAGTCCAATCCACTGAGGCTTTACCTCATAACATATAGGACTTAAAGGATCTGCTGCTAAAAGTCTGATACCACAAAACACCTTCAGAGGTCTTGTGTAATTTATGTCTCAATGAGTCAGCAGTTATGGCTGATAAGTGTAAATATGCATTTTATACATAAATGTGCACATTACATATGCATACACACATACATAAACATTTAGGGCCACATGTATGAACGGGACTGCGTCAGATATCTGGAGTCTTTTCAGCCTATTTTTAAATCTTCCGCACGCCACTCTCGGGCACATTACATAGCGCCTGCATCACTTTGTAATGCGCCTGATCCTGGGGAGGTTGGGCGCACTAGAACTATAGCGAAGTTACATATTTATAGCTTCGCTACTGCATTTCTAGAGCTGGAAAAGGTATACCAGTCTCAAAGTGGTATACCTGAGCCAGAAATGTCACCCTAGCGCTAGAATGCGCAGATTAAAATTAGCCTTCTTGGAATTCATTGATTTTTTGGCTCCTCGACAAAATACTCTGTTGATAGATAAATGGAAAATTGTTATATTGTGGTCACTATTTCCCAGGTGCCCCCCAACCTGAACCTTTGTTACTCTGTCAGGTCTGTTAGTCAATATTAGGTCCACAGAAGCTTAGTCGACAAGGTAATTATGTTAGTTACTTGACAAAAATCATTTCCTTATGATAGCCACAGGCTTCAGTTTCCCAGGTGTATGTCTGGGTAGTGCATTCACCCATAATAACACTACATTAAAATTTGCTGCTCATCTATTTGTTTGAGAGTAACTCTTCTATGGGTTCTGTCATATTTAGGGAACTATAGCAGACCCCTAATTGAATTTTATTATTGTTATTACCCCCATGTATATCTACCCATAATGACTCCACATGTCCATTTCCTGTATCTGAACATGTGGCTTCTTCCCCTTCTCTACCCAACTGTGCTCAGAACAAGCTACACCACTGAGTTCTCTAGCCATGATTGTACCATATAATGCACACTGCATCTTTTACAGAAATTATTTATGAGGTCATGTAGAATCTATCTAGCCTATGTTTTGACATGGAGCTCCTCCTAAAGAAATCCTAGCTTTCCCTGGCACAAAAGAGGGAGCTTGCAAGTTCTAATAGCTAAAAATAAAGAGGAAAGTACTGAGGAAAAGACTAATACCAAGGGACGAGGAAGACAGCATATTTTAAAAAAAGAGTACTGTATCATGAAACCTCATCTTTGTCTGGGTCAGCAGGACAACCCTTGTTCAGCTGATAGTTAGTGGACTTCAAAAAAACACAAAAACTACGAAGCTTAAGGTGGCATATTCCGATATCAAGGCTAAAAGGAAATGTTTAGCAATGAGCTCTCAGGTACCAGATTGATGCAGAACTGCATCCTACATATGAGATATAAGGTATACAGTTATAAGGTATGCAGGTTTCATGTACAACCCCTGTGGAGTCACATTATTTTGATCACTTCCTACTTTAAACATCGGCTGAATGAAGCTCATAGATTGTCAAGTATGGTGAATTAACATGTAATGTAAGTGGATAAATGGCACAATGAAACAGTGCAAGACTCTGTCGTTAATGTGGGAACATTGGCAGCAAAGGTGGGTCGACATTCTACAGTGGAGAAGCTCACCACCAAAATGAACCATAAAGCTAGCAGACGTGTGTCTAAAACAGATCAGTGAACACTCTTGCAAAACAGACAGATGGTCACTGCACCTTTGCTAATGAAGTTGATTTGGCAGAAAAAACTTTAATCTTCACAATATCAGAACTGGACCTCCTCTGATTGGCAAAGGATCTACGTTTTCTGCTTTATTGAAAGGATGCACATTTCTTATGTTACGCAAGAAATATCAGAGAACATCTATAACTATTGATGGAAGAATACAAGCTGGTGGTGGCAGTGTTTTGGTCTGAGGAATGTTTTCATGGCATTCTCTGCACCCACTCATACATTTGGAAGGCATTCTCAACTGTTTTGGGTGTGAATCCATCTTTGCAGCTCAAATACACCCATACAAACCGATTGTCTTCTCTGGGTTGGATGGGATCTTCCAGCAAGACATGTCACACAGGTAGAAATGTCCAATATTTGGTTGAAAGAGCAGGACCAAGACTTCAAAATATTACCCCAGCCCTCTAATTCCCCAGACTAAAGCATCACTGATCATCTGCAGGACCACTGCGATGGTCATGTTTGCTCTATGGATCTTCCCACATGCCCCTTCCAGCAAGTGCGTGATGCACTGCAGTCTGCATGGATCCAGATACCTGTGACAACCTACCAGAACCTTACAGTAATTCTTAGCCCATATAGCTACTGTCCATGCTGCACATGGTAGTTATGTATTGCTGCCACGCCAGTGTGCATTTGTGCTTTGTTTAAACAAAGTTTTTTTGATGGCAAAACCAAATGTTTGTTTTGGACTTTAATGTAAGGGAGGATGGCCGGACTCCTTTTACGTTTTTTGCACCTCACCCACTCCTCAGATTTAACTCAGTGCAGTGTGCTTTAAAAAGCAGTATATTTGCTCCCTGCAAATGTGCTGTCTAACAGGACCCAATAACCCAATACGGAGAGGTAACAATAGCGAAGGACCCACTGTCTAGGTCTCGTTGAAGTTCGAAGGTGGGCTAACGTTTTTTGGCCAAAAGTGAGAACTAAAACCTCATCTTTTTTTTCCATGTATCCTAGTTAGCAGTAATGCTTTTTCCCAAATTCCTATGTCCCTTTTGATAGTTTCTTTAGTTTCTTTAGTTTCTTTAGTCCATAGTGTGGACTACTGTTTTTTGAATTTGAATGCACATGGTAGTTACTCTGGCCATTAGTTGGTAATCTCTCTCTCTCTCTCTCTCTCTCACTCTCTATAGAACAAATATCATGATTAACATATCATGTTAGTATGTGAAAGCCTCATTAAACAAAAAGAATTATATATGCATTTACATGTAAGTGAATGGATTTGTAGAACTAGAGGAAACACCTTAAAAATAGATGAGTGTGTGATTGACTCATATACCAATGACTGAACTGTTTTACATAGTGTCGTTGAAAAAAGACATATGTCCAGCAAGTTCAACCATGGGTGGGGAAAAATGTGAATGAAGGGAAGAGTCTAGCAGGATTATCTCAGGTAACTGGTGCAGTGAGCCTGTGCCTGCAACATGCAGAATAACTAACACCCTGCAAAATATGGATCCTTCATCTACCCAAAGGAGAAGACAGCAGCAGAGACCTGTGTATGTAAATGCAAGCAAACACTGTGACAGCTGCCCGGCATCTAATGCAACAGTCGCACTAGTCTGACATGTGTATGACTAATTCATGAACTTTCCTGCAGTAGAAAGAGGAAGATGCTCTTGTCTCTGTAGCCGGCCAGTGATTAATATTACACTGCCCAACCAGGGGCATAACTAGAGAAGCCAGGGCACCAAAGCAAACTTTTGGATGGGGCCTCCTACCCACCCTCCCCTCGCCTGCCTCCCTGACCACGAACATTTACCAGAACATGCTGTTAGATAATGTAGATAATACAAGGGGTAAATACCTCACCATACATATCACCATCATGCTGCTGCTACCAAACAAAATCCACTATACCAAAACCAAGCATTACAATAACTCGACTACATAAGGAAACGATTATACCAGACACACGACCACAAAGTGAATGAAAAGTACCCCTACACTATTAGGGCATTGTCCCACGCAAGGACAAATTACCGGCCGGTTGCCGACCGTATTTTGTCCGGTTTTGCGCCCGTCCCCACGGCCCACGGGGGGTGGCGGCTTTTCCTATCCGCGATGAGCGGAGAACAGCCCTCCCCCCTCCCATTGAGATGTTCATATTGAATGAACATGTCCTTGGTTTTGGGGCCGCCGGACCGCCGGCGGGCAAAACCTACCCGACGAAAACCCGTGCACTGGGGACGCTGCACGGGTTTTCCAAGAGCACAATTGTGCTAATTTTTGGGCCGGTTTTTCAGACGGTCTGAAAAACCGCAAACCGGCTGAAAACCCGTGCCGTGGGGACATGCCCTTACTGATCAGTACACAAAGACCAATAGTACCGCCATATAGTGGTATATACCAGTGTACACAGGCCCTGCAGACTGTATATAACCACCCCACAATGACAAATAGTGGTAGAAACCAGTGTTACACAGGCTCTGAAGACTGTATATAACCACCATACAGTGACCATATAGTGGTAGACACCAGTGTACACAGGCTCTGCAGACAGTATATTACCTTCATACAGTGACCGTATAGTGGTAGATGCAAGTGCACACAGGCTGTGCAGACTGTAAACTACTGTCATACAGTGACCATATAATGGTAGACACCAGTGTACACAGACTCTGCAGACTGTATATTACCTCCAGTGACCATATAGTGGTAGCACACAGTGTAGCACAGGCTGTGCAGACTGTATATTACCTCCATACGAGTGACCAATAGTGGTAGACACCAGTCTACCACAGGCTCCTGCAGACTGTATATAACCACCAATAGTGGTAGACACCAATGTACACAGACTATGTGATTAAAGTGTAGTTACATCTTGTGACTCACAGGTGATGTTTCTCTGACGAGTCGTTGACTTTCCCCTTTGTTCTGCATCCGTCCAGATCTTCATATGACTTCTCCCGACCACTTGTCCCTGAGATTTAAACACAATATATTAGAAACCTGCCCCCCTGGCTATATGGGTCCATTTAGACCAGGCAGCGTATTAGATTAGGCTATAGGGGGCCCAGATAGGCAGTTTAGGTAGCAATAGAGGCCCACATTTAGGCAAGCATGGTTTAGGGAGCTATAGGGAGCCATACAGGTAGACAGGGGTAAGGTGGGCCTATAGGGGCCCATATGGTAGGGCGTGTCAGGGTTTAGGTAGCTATAGAGCCCCATATATATAGATAGGCTGCTTCATGGGGATAGGTAGCAACTTTAGGCGGCTATATGACTTATATAGGCGGCTTAAGGGGGGCGCTATATAGGCAGCTTAGGGGGCTTTATAAGGCAGGCTTAAGGGCTTTAAGATAGGGCAGGCTTAGGCGTAGGGAGCTTTAGATAGGCAGGCTATAGGCTTGGGGAGGCTTTAGATAGCAGCGTAGCTTGGGGAGCTTTAGATAGAGCCAGGCTTAGCTTATGGGAGCTTTAGATAGGCAGGAAGGCAGGAAAAATAAGAAATCCCTACTACTCCTCGTCCACGCTCCCCCCGATGCCGTCCGTGCTGCAGCCTCTCTGCACCTCTCTGCTCAGCGCGGGCGGCGCGGTAATGTGACGTCACCAGCGGTCGCCCACCGTGATCACAAGAAGCCCACAGGGACTATCAGAGCGATCGTCGCTCCGCTTAACTATCTCCGGCACGCTGCCCTCTGAACGCTCGGGTCGAAGGCCCCGGGCATTCAGAGGAGCATGCGTCAGCCCCGCAGCTCCGCCGCCCGCACGCAGTGGAACTGTTATTTCACGCCGGCGGGCCCAGGAGCGACATTACCCAAAGGAGCAGACATGATAGCAGCTGCGACGGGGCGTGGGCCCCCCCTAAAGCCACCGAGCCCCGTGGCAGTTTGCTTTATCTTCTAACCCCGTAGTTACACGTACGCCCCTGCTGAGGGCCAATGTTTGGTTGAACCATGAGTTATATATGTACCTTAATTCTGGGGACACGTGGAGTTCTGTTAGTGAGCATGAAGTATACCAACCAGTGCTCCCTCTTTCCCCCCCATCTTTCAGCACACTGATCCTCAAAGGTGAGTGCCAGCATGTGCCCAGAAGCTGCCCCCCTCCCCCAGCACATCCCACCCCCCCCCCCCCCCAATACTCTTCCCTCCCCCTCTACAGGTCACAAAGTTATAATACCCACACTCCTCCCCCAAATTAACCCCTCCACTAATTACTGTACTGGTCTGCCAGCAGCCAAGGCACAGGAAGAGCTGGAGGTGCTTGCTGCCTCTGAAAGTTTATGTTTCCAGTGGCTTTTTTACTATTACACAAGTTTGGTGGTCTTTACCTCCTGCTGCTGAGCAGAGTATGCACTTGAATCTCCTCTTATCTTTGCAGGCTGCCTTTTGAGTCTTCTCCCTCACCCTCTATCTGCAGGATCCTTCTTCATCTTTGCAGGACAGGGGGACAGGAGAGGAGGAGGATGGGGGTGTGGTGAGCAGAACAGTCAGTGTCCGTCCGTCCCTGTCACACTGACTGCTCCCTGCCACTTATTCAGAGTCCCCTCACCTGCTGTGACCCCCCCTCTCACCACCCCCGTAATGAGTAAGTGGAGAGATGGAGAGTGATGACAGACACAGCAGCAGTTTATACTCACACAGGAGCCAGGACTCGGCCGGCCAGAGAACACTGCTGCCGGGGGAGCTGATGAAGAAGCTGCTGCTACAGGGCCCGAGATCTGAGTTCAGGGGGCGCGCGAGGCCCCCTAGTGGTGCGGGCCCCGTAGCAATTGCTATGTTTGCTCCCCCTGTAGTTACGCCACTGTGCCCAACGAAGCAAAGATGACAGAAATAATGAAGTACCTCATTAGGATCCTTACAAGAAGGTCAAATGTGGGTTGGGTTCCGGGGGACACTGCCTTTTAGAGCTTATTGTCAAAATGAAAGGTCATCCCTCCTCTACCCTCAGCACAACCCATCCCCATTTCTGTGTTCATGCAGGAGGAGGCGCCTTGTGTGCAACAGTCACTGTGGATGTTGTGTGAAGGAGGCTGGGAGGCAGCTGATTACTATCAATCAATGCAGAGCCCAGACTCGTAATAAGGAGGAGTGCGTGGGTAGAGGTGGGAGGAGGGGAGACACCAGGGAAGGGAGTGACTGCTCCCAGTCATCAGGCTCATTACACTTACACTCTCTGCAGCAGTCAGCACACGACTGGCTTTCAAAAGGAATCACGGCTACACTGCAGATCCACCACAAAGCAATACAGGTTAGTGCTCTCCAGACAAGCAGCTCCTGCTCTGCAGCCTCCTCAATGGTGCTGAACGGACAGCTCCCTAGTCACATCAATGGCAGGAAACTAAGTTTACTCACATCCACTCATCTGGAACTAATACTGGGTACGCTCAGTGCACTCTTTCTTTTGTGTACTAGGACCACTCGTTAAGTTAGGATAACTTAACTTACATAACAGAAAGCCACACATAGCACACCAATCATGATAAGTTGCATTCAAGAGCAGTATATCAATCATGATAAGTTGCATTCAATAGCAATATATAATAAGTCTTAAGTATATGAGTTTATAAGGTCTTGCTGTAAAATAGTCATTTGCTCAAATGATACAGCTATGATTTCCTTATTGGGAGATTTATCTATCGATTTAAGGATTACCTGGTAATCATTAATCTCATTATAATACTGAGTTTTTATCTGCATATAGATATTCTCATCTAACTGCATCTGTCTGTCTTTCTATCTATGTGTCTATCACACACACACATACATATATATATGTATGTATGTATATATATATATATATATATATATATATACATATATACACACACACACACACACATATCAATTATGTGTGTAGATAGACAGACAGACAGATAGATAGCTATTATATCTATATGCACAAAGACTCAAACACTTCTGAGTGTTATGATGGGATTTATGATACTAGGCAATCCTCAAATCCTTTATACTACAACAGCTAATTTTTAAACTATCTTTACTTCCAGAGATGTAAAACATACTAGTCAATGTGTAGCTTATCTATCCAGACAATATCGTTACCTGCATTTACCTTATCCTATATAAGGTATAGTATGAGTGAGGGGTGGGTGATTGGTCAAAGTAACAGCGTACTTATGTTTTCTTTGCATACAGGCATGCTGGTGTTAATGTTGTTTTTATGTTATATTTGTATTACACAATCTTTAACAAAGATGTATATATATTTTTTTGTAGGTCACTATACAGGTGGACAGAGGGTGTTTTTTTTGTTTTTGTTTTTTCAAAAAGCAATAAAGCTGACAAATGACATTATACATAAGCAAATAAAAGAAAACTATATATCAGATAATAGATATAAATAATACTGATAATCAATGCAGGGAAGACTGCAAGCTCTTGCAGGCAGGGTCCTCTCACCCTTTGTACCAGTTGTTACTTATTTTTTGTTATCATTATACCTCCTTTCAATGAACAAAAAACTAAGGCCCGTCCACACGGCTTATTCTGCTGCGGATTGGCGCCGTACTAGCGCGCGGGATTTTGAGCTTCAGTACGGCGCCATCGCCGGGCAGCCAATTACCTGGCTAATCCATGCTCTCATAGAGAACAGTGGATTCCGTCCAGCCTCACTCCCCGTCGGCGAATCGCGCGGGGGGGAGAAAGTGACATGCACTTATTTACGGCGCGGACGCGCCGTTAAACAATGCATTGTCATGGGGCCGGGAACGGCGCCCCCCGGCCGCGCTCCGGCCCCGCCCCCGTTCCCGCCCCTTATTTCACGGCGGATTTGTGCGCTCAATACGGCGCACAAATCCGTCGGGAATAAGCCGTGTGAACACGGCCTAACATGGTGCTTTAAAATAAATAATAATAATCTTTTAAATTTCTTTTTATGTTTCACTGGGAGAAACTTTATTTTTATATCATTCAAGAGCACTTAATCGTACTGTTAATGCTAGTTGTCATCTAGAAACATAAAACTTTTGTTACTTGGTACTGAAATGCTTAAAATCTTATGTGAGTCCTTTTCATCAGTCATTTTCAGCAGTGGTGAACTGTTGAGAAGCACGGGTGGGTGGCTAGACCTAAGCTGTCAGTCGTGTATATGTCCTGCAGAAAGTTAGTAGAGTCCAAATGTCCTGACTAGATGTAGTGTTAATGGTGAAAAAAAGAGATTTGCAGATACTAGAACTATACACTCAATGAATACAGCCATTCTCCATAACAGATCATTATTCTGAACAAACATTAAGAATACGGTTTACCCATGGTTTAACCACATGAGCATATGTGTAGGGAAAGCAAAATAATATTTTATTCACTCTGGGCCACATGTATGAAAACTGTCAAAGTCTAAAACTCACTTTGTTGCCCATAGCAACCGATCAGAGGATCCCTCTCATTTCAGATATAGTAATTTTTAAAAACTGCTCAGGAAAATTAGAGGGGATGCTCTGATTGGTTGCTATCGGCAACAAAGTGAGTTTTAGATCTAAACAGTTTTCATACATGTGGCCCTTTGTGTAGCTATTGGAGCGGAGCCACAGTGTCCAGTTCTTGTGCCTTGGAAAAGATTATTATATTTTTTCCTACAATTACACTAATAAATTTGTATTGGCTTCTATTGTAATTTCAATATTTAACAATACTTGACATTTCCTTATGTGGTATATTATTTATAGTGTGTTTTATGATTCATGTCTTACAACAGCATACATACATGTTATCATATCATAGTCAATACATACACTGGGCAAAAACATTACATTCTAAGGGAATACAGTAGATGTATTGATACTTGTGACATTATGTACACATCCTACTTTACTGAGTTTACATTTAAAAAATAATCTTGCTTCCATCCACATTTCAATTTTCAGTGACATGTGAAGGATAAACTTGTATCTTTTATTTAGCACTTTACATACAGTATGCATTGAGCTATGAGTCCCTGTACATTCTGTATATGCTTTTTGTGCTGACTTGACAGTTTCTGATGATTACATCTCTTTGTGGCTAGCATCTGTCAGGGTTTTGCTTTATAATAGAAACTGAACAGAAAACAACTGAAGTGTTTGCACACATGATACTGAGTCCACTGTCACTAACATACTGGAACACAAATATTGACATAGTGCATGGGTACTGTACAGCATTGAGAGAAGACAACAGGTGGAATAGTGTTTTTTTAGTAACTGAATATTGTTTTTATTATTGTTGAATAAAAATCGCAGTTTTTTTACATCACTATTATTCACAGACCCACTATTTGTATTGAGGGCATTGGCATTTCTTGGAGGTTTCTTTTATTTTCTACAACATATGTTACACAATTCTATTATTTATACAATAATATGGTATGTATAGTTTTATTCTATAACAAGAATAAGCTGAACACTTCTAAGTATATTTTAGGTATCTGTCTAAACATCTCCAAAAATCAAAAAATTTATGTGGTACTACAATCAACTTCATAGAGGACCTGTGACCATTGCTGACATGTATGTTTTAGTAAATACTTGTGTCTTCTATGAAATTACAGTTCTGGAGCATCATCTCATAGAACTTTGCATTGTGATTTTCCTCTGTTATTCCTTCTAAAAATGTATTACTTAATCTGTCAGATGGGTGTTTGCAAATTGAGGATTGACACCCAAAAATGCTTTCGAGCCTCATTTGGTAAAATAGACTAAACTTAATCTTCACACTAGGGGCCACATATAGGAAAACTATCTAGGTCTAAAAATCACATTGTTGCCCATAGCTCACCTTTCATTTCATATAGGATTCTGGAAAAATGAAAGGGGCACTCTAATTGGTTGCTATGGGCAACAAAGTGAAATTTAGACCTAGACAGTTTTCATACATGTGGCCCTAGATATCTCTCTAGCTTGCCACCTACCCTAGTAAATAAACATTTGTATCTGCACTTCTTGGGTTACTGCGACAAATCTGTAATAGTGCAATACTGATGTTACCTTTTTTGGAGGTGAAATATAGTTGTAATAGGTTTATGTAATATGTGCATTTCTCTGGAATTATTCTTTGTCTGACTTCTATTTATTATTTTCTGGGTGTAGATGGGTGTGAAGAGATCTGTTGGTTTTCAAAGAAATCCTTAGCTAGAGAACCTTAAAAAGAGTCATAGTGGTTTAAACAGTAATAATCCACATAATTGCTTCATAGTATTGACTATATTAGTAGTTATAAATCTGTACAGTCTTTCTGGCATTACTTAATCTGTAGAAGGCTTTATTTCCTTTACATTAACTGGACCAGTGATAAAGATGGCACAAACTTCGACCACTGTGGGGCTGGTTAATGCAGTGAAGGATGTGTTTTGTAGCTCTGGGAAAAGTTACATTAAATCCATAGTCTATCATTTATTTAATGAATAAAATTGGTTATCATATTCTGGAGTGTTAACAAAATTCCAAGTGAACAGAATTAGAAAAAAAAAAAGTACTTCAACTTTCTTCACTAAAATACATTGCAACTTCAAAGACTTGTAGACAAAAATATTGGTTAATCTACTAGGGGCAGACTTTAACTTACCTGGTTCCCCTGAAGTTAATAAGTGGCCTTTACAGATATGAGGTGATTATGCCACTTTATTCAGCAGTGTTTAAAAGACTAAAGCATTAATAAAATATGAAAAAAATGAATATAAAATGCAAGGCAGTACATTTCCTTGTACATTCTTACTGGTTCAAGTACACATTGACCTCCTAACATATAATTTTTACTAAATACTGTACTTGTGTTCCGTGAGAAAAGACAATTCTTTAGCATATTTTCTTATAACTGTGCAGTTACTGTGTTATTCATTTTAGAAAACTTTACCAGCACTCATTGGCCAATGTCAGGCTGTACAGAGATAAACCCCC
Source organism: Phyllomedusa bahiana (assembly GCA_025379985.1). Lineage (NCBI taxonomy): Eukaryota > Metazoa > Chordata > Amphibia > Anura > Hylidae > Phyllomedusa > Phyllomedusa bahiana. The sequence goes on from JAODAL010012704.1 coordinate 81,460, forward strand.
AGTTGTTAATGCCCATTTGACAATTTAGAAGTAAATTTCAAGGAGGAGTAATAGAAGAACTACACAACACAGAAAGGAAAGATGTTCCAGGATTATTTCATTGGTATATTTATTTCTAAAACAGACATATCAGGAACAACCACAAGTCCTCATTAAAGTAAAAGTGATGGTGCTGCTCACCTTGATAGCAGTGTGGGTGCTCAGTGGAAATAGCCCCAGGCTAATAGTAGAAAATACAGGGCACACCTCAAATGCTTTGTGAAGAAAGTGATTTTATTCACACATTAGGTATATAAGAAGGTAGTAAAAAGATTCAGCTCTCCATATCATATAATGTGTATGGCAGAAATGGTACAGTGAAAGTCCCACGGTCTGAGATTTTAGCCAATTTGGCCTTCCTCAAGGGCTTAGTATGGGGAACATACAGTAATTAAGTATCAAATTTGTTAGAGGACTGCATAGTAGAAAGTTGAATGCAAGAATCTGAAATAGAGTAAAAGACAACAGGATAAGACAATGTGGAAACAAGAGAATAGCAGGGGGCACCTGGGAATATGGTAGATAAGCTATTAGGTAGGGAAAGATGGGTAAACAAGGAAAAACAGAGAAAAAACAAACAGAAAGGAAATCCTTGAGGGAGACAGAACTAGGGAATGAAGTGGTATAAATGAAACAAAACAGTAAAAGAAGGGATATGTAAGGAGAGTGGAGAGGTAAATGGAAATCTGGTATAGGGGAAAATATAGTAGAGAGTAGAAAAAATTTTGGGATGTGGAGAACAGGAGGAGACCAAGTGTTAAGAATACAGAGAAAATGAACCAAATGCAAGCATATGTAGGTAAGCTGTATGTATAAGGGTATGTAATATAGTCAGAGAGTAGTAGGGCCAAGATATGATAACCACATACAAGGCAGACTTCAGATCAGTTAGAGTAGAGAAAGTATAGAAGGTAGGGGAAAATATCCATACACAAGGGACAATAGATATCGTGTGGGTGAAGACAGAAAAGAGACCCCAATCAGTGGTAACGAAGGACCTCAGAAATGTAGCATATTCTAGTGGAGAAAGAAGTCATATATAAGAATATATGAGAGAAGATCTCAGATGGTGGCTGTGTAACAATCAAATAAGATGTGTGACAACTCTTCTGATGACTTCCAGTTGTGCGGCACTGTTGCGATAATGACATCTTCATAAGCAGCTCTGGTCATATACACAGTCAACACTCTCCTGCTTCTGGCTCCCATATTCCACTGTATAGGTGAGTATTTGTTTTTCTTTATGCCAGATGTCTGGGGTCTTACCTGTATGGTACTATACTGATCTGGGGTCCTTCTACAATCTTGTTTGATTGCTACACAGTCACCATCAAAGTACTTCTCTCAAATACTCTTATATATGACTCCTTTCTCCACTCGATTAGCTCTGTTAACCTTTCTATGACACGTGTCTGTGGTCTACTTTGTACATTGATCTGGGGTCTCTTTCTATCTTCCCCACACAGCTGTAAGCTATTTTTATACGCCCTACTATATACTTCCCTACCAGATTTCCTTTTACCTCTCCACTCTCCTTACATATCCCCTCTTTTACTATTTTGTCTCCTTTATACTTCTTTCCCTAGTTCTATCTTCCTCAATGATTTCCTTTCCCTGTTTGATTTGTCTTTGTTTTTCCTTGTTTACGCACTTTCTCTACCTAATAGCTTATCTACCATACTCCCTGGTCCCCCTTTGCTATTCTCTTGTTTCCACATTGCCCTAGTCTGTTATCTTTTACTCTATTTCAGATTCTTACATTCATGCACTTACATTCATCCTCTATTATGCAGTCATCTAATGAATTTAATACTTAAAGGGGTTTTCTCACTACAAAGATCATATACGTAATGATGGGGACGCTTTTGCAATTGGTTTGCATTACATAAATCATTTAGTATAGCAGATATCAGCTAATCTGTGTGTGTCTAGAGTTAAATCAGCAACCTGAGGTCGGGCCATGCCCCTTTGCTGTGATTGGCTGCTGATATTTAGTTCAGCCCTGTTGGGACATGCCCCCGGTGCAGTGATTGACTGCCTGTACGAGGGTGCTTACCCCCTCTGAGCTGTGTAAAATGAAAGTGAAACAGTTTCTGTGCTGGCTGCTGGCTGTGTAATAAAAGCTGTAAGAGCCCTTCTCTATGCTCATCTTCCAACTCTATGTGAAGGATCTGGACAATTACTGAGTCTCTAGCTGTTAGATTCACTCTCTCCCCACCCATGTAATACAGCCTTATAGTCTGTTCCCCTCTACCTCCTGCCTGATAACAGAGGGGAGAGAATAGTGCATGTCTCATATTTGTTTCATCATTTCAGGCTGTATAGGAACTATTTACACCAATGCAGGTGTTCTGGTTTCAAGCAGCTTGTGGAGCCTGGGAGGGAGGTGACAGCTTAGCAGGCATGAGATTTGACCATTGCAGGAGGTCTGAAAAGCTGTGACATCCACTCCCTCCCACTGCTCACACAGAAAGATGATGTCACCAGTCTTCAGTGAGGGAAGACCCACCTACTGAGAGGAAAGACCCGCTCCTGGATTTGAAGCTGTAAGAGACAGAAACAGCTTAAGCCTGAAGCCTGCGACAGCTTGTGATGAGAAAACCCTTTTAATTACTGTATGTTCCCCAAACTAGGTCCTTGAGGAAGGCCAAATTGGCCAAAAAATCAGACTTTCACTGTATCACTTCTAACATGCACATTATATGATATGGAGAGCTAAATCTTTTTACTACCTTCTTATATACCTAATGTGTCAATAAAATCACTTTCTTCACAAAGCATTTGAGGTGTGCCATGGATTCTCTACTATAAGTCCTCATTAAAGAAACCAGGTGACATTTTGGTGTTTGCAAACATATAGCATTCCTGGTATTTAACAACTAATTTTAAAAATAAAAAGTGCTTATTAATGTAGGTGTATGTACAATATAATGCCCAGCATGCATTGCATCCATCTTCATGGGTGGTATTAATTGAGTAATGTTCCTCCTCAGGGCAGAAATAATATTTGCAGGGTCCAATAAAAAAAAGAGACAGGGCCACACCATCCAATGACAGAAAACTTAATTAAGCAATAATTATAGCTATAAAATTAAAGCTATATGTCAGAGAGCCATTATAGTAGTGCTACCATTATCTAAAAAGTGGTACAATGCTCTTACACTTGGGTGGATCCCCGCAAGCTCTGGACCCCATAGTGTTTGCTATGGTTGCTACTTCTATGGTTATGCCCATGTCCCCCCTCTTCACAGGCATTACATTGATGTCAGACATACTGATGGAATAAAAAAAAGTAAAGGGACAAATATGGCTTTTTTTAAAAAGCATAACCTACATTTTTAAGCATCATTCACATCACATTTTGAACCTACATTATCAGTCAGGACACCTTGAACAACATTTTCTCTTCCTCACGTTGGACCTTATTTAGAGGCGGTTTCTTCCACTTTTTACCGCTTGCTTGCTGGGATGGAAAATAAAAAAGAGATGATTCTGAAAACACTGGCTTCTCAGCTCAGATAAATAAGTAGTGTTTATGGCATTAATATTAACAAACAGTTGTGTTTATTGCTAATGAAAAAGTTTTGATTTCTCTTGTTGAGTTGTGTAAATCGTATTCACAATAGATTACAGTTGTTTCCATGTCTAGACATTTTTAGAGTTAGCTACCGACAATACAATCATAGTAATGTTGAGGGTAGAGATGGGCGAATTGATTCTAACGAAGTGGAATTCGTTTAGAATTTCAGGAAAACTTCGGTTCTGAACGAAGTCGAAGTGGGGTACTTCGGGTGAACGAGGTGTGCTTTTGATTGATAAAATGGCTGCGAGCACATGGAGTTTACATGGAGCAATGAACTCTGGGAGGAAGAAGGGCATAGCCTGACATGAATGTGCAGTGATGAAGCCAATTAGAGACGCGGGATTCGTGAAGTCACCGCACTTTATTAAGTCCCGGGCGCGACGCTGGGAGCTCACACTCCTCTCACTGTACTGATCAGGGAGGTGCGGATTCGCGCGGATGATTGTTGCTGGAAGAACTGATTTTTATACAGCGGATTTTTGTGGGGTGTCTCAGTTTCTCGAGGACTGCTTCTCTAACGTTCTATTTCTGATTTTTTTGGGTATTGGAATCTGAAAACCAGTGTGCGTCCACTGCAGCTGCATATACATTTAAATCCTATTTGCACACGCACATTGAATATCCAAGGGGGATCTAGCCAGTTCCTGTTGTATTCATTTAATGTATCAGCGTTTGTACAATACAAATACCACTTCATTTTTGGCTGCAAGACTCAATTCTTTGGGGCAATTTAACATCCAGGGGTTAATTAAGCGTTGTTTTTCAGCTGTGGTGACTCCAAGAAACCGTCATTTTCACCGCCAAAATATATACATTTTTCTGTAGCCTAATTCAAAAGCAAAGGTTAGTTACAATTTTATCTCTTGTGTGTGTGCGTAAAATAACACCGCATTGTATCACGCTACAAAGATAGTAGTTTCGTGGTGGCTCCAATCTTTGGCGCAATTTACATCAGGTTTTAATTAAGCGTTGTTTTTTAGACTGTGTGACTCATGAAGATCCGTCATTTCACCGCCAAAATATATACAATTTTTCCTGTAGCCTAATTCACATGCAAAGGTTATTACAATTTTATCTCTTGTTTGCATAAAAAACACCGCTTTGTAAACGCATACAAAAAGCTAGTAGTTTGGGTGGCTCAATTCTTTGGCGCAATTTATATTCAGGGGGTTAATTAAGCGTTGTTATTCAGCGTGGTGATCTCCAAGAAACCGTAATTTTCACCGCCAAAAATATATACTTTTTTTCCTGTAGCCTAATTTTCACAAGCAAAAGGTTAATTACAATTTTTATCTCTTGTTGTGTGGCGTAAAAAAAAAAAAACACAGCATTGTAACACGCTACAAGCCTAGTAGTTTGTGGTGGCTCAATTCTTTGGGCAATTTACATCCAAGGGTTAACCTAAAGTATTTTCTGAAGTTGCAACAGTAAAAAGAAAACATTCTATTTCACCGCAACAGAAGAAATTCTGTAGCATAATTTCATATCCGAAGGTTTAATTAAGCCTTTACTTTCAGTAAATACAACAGAGTTTTTAAACGGCACATTCAAAGTCAATTTTTCCTGCCCATTTGTCGAGCGCAATTTATATCCCAAGGATTAACCAAGCTTCTTAGTGGTTCATTTGGCGTCAAATACAGGGTGTAAATTTAATCATATACAGATATCTTCATACAAACAGTGTCTGTTACCATTTAGAACAACCGTTTGTCAGACTGAGAGGTGGCAGGCTCTTCGCCTGCAAGTGGCAGAGGCAACAATATTCACTTGGAGCAGGCCCAGGTCGCGGCCCACAGCAAGGGGACGTCGCAGCAGGGATCACTCGGTGAGGCCTCAACTGCCGCGGTCATCTAGCGGCCGTGTTGATGACTAGCAACCCAAGGGTTCTTGATTGGTTGACTAGGTCTTCCACTTCCTCCAGATGACATCTGACAACCCCAGCCAAGACGTCGGTGGGAGCGTCAGACACAACCATTAGTTGGCTTGGCCGGGGAGCGGGTCAGCGGCCCTTACCTGTCCTCAACCCGCCTCTGTCCCATCCAGTTCCCTTCATCCAGCGATCTATATGTGGTCTGGCTCAGCGCCATATATAGAAGGATGAACAATTTTGAAGGAGGGCAGTCAGCAGGCTACTTGGCAGTGAAGGAAATGGGGGCCAATTATCCCCTGCTTCTTGCAGTATGCGGCAAAGTATAGATGTTGAGAGTGGCAGGGAGGTCATGTTGTGAGGGTTCAGCCTCTGCCATACCAAGACCAGTGATGAGGACAGCAGTGACGATGAAAAACAATAGTGATGATGTAGCCGACGCACTTGGGAGCGGGTGAGGCAAGGGCTTCTTCATCGTCGAGGAGAAGAGGGTCAGCTTGCGAGTCAGGCAGAAGGCGCAGCCAGCACTGAGTCGTGTGGCCGTGAGTCGCAGGATAGGCAGCGTGTATCTGTGTTGAGGTCAGGAGCCAAGCGGCCGGGGTAAAAAACCCGCTTCGCAGGCCAAGAAAGTAGCGGCACAGGGGCTCAGCGAGGCAGCAGCGGCGTAGTCACTCAGTGCAGAGCGTTGGCGGTAAAAATCCGATACTCGGTGGTGTGGCAAGTTCTTTGCTAAGACACGGAGGAAGCCGAATAATGGGTATATGTAGAATCTGTAAGCAGAAAGTGAAGCTTGGCCAGGGAGCTAACGTTGTCGGCAAACGGCCCTGCGTCAAACAAATGCAAGCGTCAACATCCGGTGACTGGGAGAAACATGGCCTCAGATTTGGTGGTCCATCCTGCCACCGCAGCATCAGCAGCGCGCCAGTGGCACGATGCCATTGCAAGCCATTCATAGGCTCCACCACCTCTGCTGAAGGGAGTTGTTTCTCTTTGACATCAATCTCCCGGTCCAGATGCTCCTGCTACCTCAGCTATCATGCGCAGCAGTCGTTAAGCGAGGCTATTGCAAAGGACAACAGTATGCGTCCAAAACCATCTAAGGTGCAGCAACTGACCATACTCTGTCCAGTTGTTGGTGCATGCAGTCCCTCCCTTTCCAATGGTGGACTCTGCACCGTTCAGCGAACTAATGGCTTGTGCCGGGCCGAGATGGTGAGTTCAAAGGCGTAAATTTCTTTTACAAAAAGGCAGTAACCAGCACTTATATTATGTAGAACAGAGGTTGGGCCAGTCCTTGAGCTTATCGGTTTGTTCCAAGGTGCCGGCAGCGTGGACATCTGGAGCTGTAAACTACGGTCAGGCCAGTACCATGTCCTTTACGGTCCACTGGGTTGAATGTGCTTCCGGCCCAGGCACACCAACAATTGGAAGGAGACGGCCGCTTTCTCCTCCACGTTGTCAAACTGCGTCCTAGCGCCAAGGTCCGCTTCCTCTCCCACCCCACACCATCTCAGTCTCCCAAAGTACTGCTCCATCATACCACATGTGTAGGGCACAGCGGTGTCACGCAGTTCAACCACCTCGGCTTGCCTCGGTCGAACAAGTAACAAAGGGGAGGAACTGCTCCGCGTCATGCAGCAAGAAATCATGTGTGGCTTTCTCCTCGCCCAACCATGCCAAATCCCGCGAAACCCATCCGTGACGGCCCACTCAATGGGAGGCTAATAACATTGGTGTCGCGCTGCACGAGGAGGGATGGGTCCATGCCGCCCTGCATGGCGCACGTGTTCAATCTGTTGTGAAAAGGTTCACTGTAAGTCTTCCACCGATCTTAGAAGATTCTGAAAATGGGCCAGGAAATGTGCATTGCACTTCAATCCATTCCTTACAAAGCAGGAACCACCTCTCGAGTTGTCAGTGGCAAGAATGGCTCCCCCAACACACTCTGTATGCGATAGTTTCCACCCGTTGGAATTCCAGCCTGCACACTGTAGGACCGACTGTTTGAACAGAGAAAGGCCAATAAGTGATCTTTTTGATGATCCAGGCGGACAGGGAGTACTCCCCTCGTGTAACTTTGATGTCAGCAGTGGCAGCTCCATGCGTGGACACTGCGTTTGTTGAGGCCCATTCGAGGAGGCCACGTTATTGTCAGTCGCAGGACTAAGGGTGAGATAAACGTCATTACACTGCTTCATGTCCTGGAACAGATGCTGCAAATATCTGTCTGGCAGGGGACTGGAGACGTGGCGGACTTACATCTTGCGGCCACTGAGTCCGCTGGGGACTGAAATGGAGGAGGAGACATTGGAGCAGAAGCATTGTCTGGTGAAATGAGCTGGAATTTTCTACCCAGGGGACAAGAGAGGAGGGAAGCAGGAGCAGCTGGAGGAGGTAGATGGAGATGGGAAAAACGAGCATGATGACCGAAGCACCGTGGCACAGTTATACAGTGGAGATGAGGCAGGGAGACCCTCTCGGAGTCACTTGTGAAGATGGCCGCAGCATGCTTATTTGGCCTGGCTGTGACAGCAGAATAGTAAGCATCTGGCCAGGGAGGGATGACTTCTGGCTCTCCACCCTATATCGGACCACTCGCTATCGGTCCAAAATGGGAGCCTTTTTCCCTGCTTTGAGAGGGCGGACAAACATCTAATACTATAGGGCTTATCCATCCGTAGTCAGTTGGCCGACTGCCTATTGTGCGGCATCGGTCCCTCCTCTGACAGGTCTGATCGGCGGGTTCTTTCAGCGCTTAACGTACTACTGCCGCGGTGCCGGGGGAAAGGTGGGGGGGGGTCGGAGCAGTACCAGCTCATCAGCAGCAACCTAAGTCTGAGTCAATGATGAGAGCTTCCTTCAACCAGCCTAGTGAGGAGGGCAGTCGCAGCAGCAGCAGGACCTGGGGACCTGAACAAAATAGGTAGTGGCCTACTTGGACAGCACATCTGCCACCCCAGTTAGGAAGATCCGCTGGACTACTGGGCAGCCCATACTGGATGTGTGGCCGCAACTTTGCCGAGTTTGCAGTGGAGAAGGCTGTCCTGCCCCGGCAGTAAGAGTGGCATCAGAGTGGGTGTTCAGTGCGGCGTGGGCCATCGTTACCCCAAGAGAACCCGCTTGTCCACGGAATTCTGATCGACTGCCTTTGTCAAGATTGAATCAAGGCATGGATCGGCCAGATTCCACACACCAATGCCTTAGGCCGTCAGACTACATCAGCCAGATGACGCCTCATCCAAACTGTGAAAATGATCTGGGTTCAAACTTACCTGCCTCAGCCACTATTCTGATGCCCGAGCCACCTCCCGCCTATGCCACAGCAACTGCTGACAGTGACTCCATCTCCACCAACCATCTTTTTACCAGAGGACTGGTAGTGCCAACACCACCTCCTCACCTGTCTTTGTGTCACTGTCTGACCTCATGCGCTGCTGTGCTGCTGCTGTGACCACCACACTTGTCAATGTCCCACTCATGTGGCCTACCCTGTTTTTTGCCACCATCCAGAATGTCATTGTGCTCCACTGCTGACCTCATGCTGCTGCAGTGGCTGCGCCGTGACCTACACACAGTGTCCAATGTGCCACTGACTGACCAAATGCTGCTGCTTTGGCTGCTGCCAGTGACCTGCCACACTGTGTCATTGTCCCCCTCTGTGGCCTAATCCATGTTTTTTGGCCACCTTCCATAAATGTCATTGTCCACTGCCTGCCCTCATGCTGCTGCTGCGCAGTGACCTAACACACTGTGTCATTGTGCCACGGTCTGACCTCATGCTGCTGCTGTGCTGCGCCGTGACCACCACACTGTGGTCATTGTCCCACTCATGTGGCCTACTCCTGTTTTTGCCACCTCCAGACTGTCTAGTGCCACTGCTGACCCTCATGCTGCAGCAGCCCTGACCTACACACTGTGATCATAGTGCCACTTTCTGACCTCATGCTGCACAGTGGCTGAATGCCGTGACCTAACAACAACTCTGTCATTGATGCCACTGTCTGACCTCATGCTGCTGCTGCTGTTCGTATGCTGTCAACTCAACACTGTGTCATTGTGCCACACTTTTTGGCCTACATCCTTTTTATTTTTGCCACCTCTCCAGAATAGTCATTGTGCCACTGGGGCCGTGACCTCATCCTGCTGCTGCCGTGACCTACACACTGTGTCATTGTGTGCCACAGACTGACCTCATGCTGCTGCTGTGGCTGCTGCCGTGAACCTACACACTGTTTCATTGAGCCACAGTCTGACCTCCAGCGGCTGCTTTGCTGCTGCTGTGACCTTACACCTGTGTCATTGAGCCCACTGTCCGAACCTCATGCTGCTGCTGTGGCTGATGCCGTGACCTACACAATGTGTCATTGTGCGCCACTGTCTGACCTCCATCTGCTGCTGCCCGGGACCTCCACATTGTGTCATTGTGCCACGTCTGTGACCTATATCCTGTTTTTGCCCACCTCCCGAATGTCATTGTGCCACTGCTGACCTCCATGCTGCAGTGGCTGGCCGCCATCACCTCCACACTCTGTCACTAATGTTGCCAACCAAAGCGCTCACTTGTTTTTTTCCAGCTTTCACTGCATGAATTTATCAGGCAACATTCCCGCTCAGTTTTTGTCAGTTTTGCCCTCTGAAGTGCCCAGAGAAATTTTATAGTGAAGCGATTCTAAGAGCGGCAGGCAGTCAGTGGCGTGTCCATACTAAAACACAACGTGTATAAGACCAAACCAAGCTCCCACTGCATACTTAGTCAAGGCACATACCGTTCTAACAAGCACTCCTGCAGGCTCTGTGCAGCCTGTATATAAGCAGTTTTTTTAACGAGATCGGGCCGAAGTAATTCGGAACGAAATTATATTTGCCGAGAAATTCGGCAAAGTGAACGAAACGAATTTCGGGAAATTCGCCCATCTCTAGTCACAGCACTATAAGTACGGACGCCATGCTCGTTTCTCACACTGCTCTCCTTGTGCCGTGACATAAGCGTCTGCTGCACAGGCAGCAGCAGAGATCCACACAAAGGGAATGCTTTTAATCAGTGATTTTGTATGGAGGGGGGGGGACGTTGTCACTGCTTATTATCAGAGACTGCTCCTCTACCATTATCATTTGATTCATTGGTGGGGTATTGATTTCAAGACCAGGGTGGGTCTAATACTGCCCCATATACATTTTTAATTCCATCTGGTCATTTCTGAAGCGTATTGAAATATCCAAGGTTTAATTAAGCCTGTTTAGTGGTTTTACAACTAGCTAGACATAAAATTTTTCCTGTTAATCTCTGGAGCGCATATTTATATAAAAGGGGATAATTAAAATGGTGTTGCTCGTGCATTTATAATTCAAGTAAAAACACGGTGTTTTTAACACCACAAACCAGTAAATTTATCCTGGTGATTTCTGGAGCAATTTTAAATTCAAGGGTTAATAAAGTGTGGTTGTGCTTTTATAATCATAAAATACACGGTTTTTTAAACGCCACATACGAGAAAATATTTTCCTCGTGAATTTTGGAGCACAAATTTATATTCAAGGGTCAATTAAGCTAGTTTGTGCTTTTATATAGAGTAAAATACACTGTGTTTTATCTATAACCACATATGCGTACATTATTTTCCTGTCCAGTTCAGGAGCACAATTGATAAATCCAAGGGTTTACCCAAGCCTGTTAGTGAGTCATTTGGAGTCGAATAACAGGGTGTATATATTTATCAAATACAGATATCTTCATTAAAAAGAGTCCTGTAAATTTTTGAACAAACAGAAGTCAGACAGAGAGGTGGTAGGCTCTTCACATGCGAGTTGCAGTGGCCCAGACATTCCTGGAGCAGGCACAGGTCGCAGCACAGTAAGTGAACGTCGCAGCTGGGGTGATTCGGTGAAGCCAGAACTGCCGGTGTCATCTAGTGGCCTTGATTGACTGACTAGGTCATCAACCTCATCCCAGATGACATCTGAAAACCCCAGCCAAGAGACAGTGGGTTCGCCAGATACAACCCTAAGTTGGCACGGCCCGGGAACAGCTCAGCGGCTCTCACCTGTCCACAACCCGCCTCTGTCCCGTTCGGTTCCCTGAGCCAGAGAACTAGTATGTGGTCTGGGATCAGCGCCACTATAAAGTGAGGATGAACAATTTGAGGACAGTTAGTGGCTAATTGGCAGCAAAGAAGTGGGCCGACATCCCCTGCTTCTTGCAGTAGGTGGCAAAGTAGGGATGGGGAGAGTGGAAATGGGAGGTCATGTTGTGAGGGGTCAGTCTCTGCATACCAAGACCGTTGAGGAGGACTGCAGTGAAGATCTATCAGTAATCGACGATGATGTAGCCGATCGCACTTGGGAGCCGGGTGAAGCAAGGGCTTCATCATCGTCAGGAGAAGAGGGCGTCAGCTTGTGCGTCAGGCAGCGGCACAAACAGCAAGTCGGTAGTATGGCCGTGAGTCATCAAGGTCAGCAGGGTAGCAGCAGTGCAAGGTCGGGAGCCAAACGGCCACGGGGTAGACGACCCTCTTCGCAGGTCCAAGAAAGTGTGGCAGATTTTTGCTAAGACACCGGAGGAGCCGAACATAGGTATATGTAGAATCTGTGGGCAGAAAGTGAAGCATGGCCAGGGAGCTAACGTTGGCCCCCACGGCCCGCGTCACACATGGAGCGTCAAAATCCAGTGGCCTGGGAGAAACGTGGCTCAGATGTGGTGGTCTATCCTGCCGCCGCAGCAACAGCAGCAGCAGCGCCCAGTGGCACGCATGCCATTGCAGCCAGTCAAGGCTCCAACACCTCTGCAGAAGGGAGCTGTTTCTCTTTGACATCATCTCCCAGTCCAGATGCTCCTGCTCCTCGCTACTCATGGCACCAGCAGTCGTTCAACGAAGCGATTGCAAAGAGACAACAGTATACATCCAACCATCCCAAGGTGCAGAAGCTTACCGTGCTCCTGTCCAAGTTGTTGATACTTCAGTCCCTCCCTTTACGAGTGGTGGACTCTGCACCGTTCAGAGAACTAATGGCTTGTGCCGAGCCAAGGTGGAGAATTTTTTTTCGAAAAAGGCAGTACCAGCCCTTCACAAATATGTAGAACAGAAGGTGGGCCAGTCCTTGAGCCTATCGGTTTCTTCCAAGGGGCACGGCAGTGTGGAAGTGTGGAGCTGTAACTACGGTCAGGGCCAGTAAAAATGTCCTTTTACGGCACACTGGGTGTGAATGTGCTTCCTGCCCACCAACACCAACAACTTGGGCAGGAGACGCCGCTTTCTCCTCCATGTTGGCAAACTGCTGCTCCTACGGCAATGTCCGCCTCCTCCTCCACCACCACCACTATCTCAGCCTCCACAAGTGCTGCTCCATCATACCCCATGTGTAGGGCACAGCGG